>JAAAKL020016418.1:0-11039 GCA_010016065.2 Carybdea cf. marsupialis auct. non (Linnaeus, 1758) | reverse complement strand
ATCTGCTGGGGTTGTCAGATCAGATATTTTGCAACATAGCCAATGCACGGTGTGCAATTAAGTATCTGATATGTTCATAACACGGATACTGTTGGATATCAAGATATGTTCTACACATGACATTTGGCAACAGTGATGTCACCTGTTGCTAATTTTATTCAGGAACAGCTTAATTTTCTAAAACCCGTAATTGTAGTTTATTGTGACTGTAAGGCTTCGTCACTGTATGGGCTAATTTAAGTGCAATCACCTACTATTGAAACGATATTTTTCCTGACAGTTTTATCGAGGTCCGCGCTTTTTGTAGAACAATTGTAAGCCGAGTAATATTGTGGCATAATTGACGATGATTCTGGACGAAATAAACTGCAATGTTTTAATTTAGAGCTACGATTTACACCAACTTGCTAGAAGGACTGTTTTGGGTTTCGATCCATTTCTCGCAATTTCGCGCGTTTTCTGTACCTTATGATGCTACCATCTTGATTCTCTATGCTCACCACACGGACAACAATAGAATCGACGAAACCCATTAGTCTAGCGACGTCTATGGATGAGATGAACCATAAGCATACACTACTGGTTCAGAAGAGAGAGGGGAGAGTTTGTTTTCTCCCGTGTTACTTTCTATCTACACAGATGAATGAAGTATATGAAAGGATGTTAGGTCTGGTAAAACTTAACTCCAAGATCTGGCTGAACTCGAAAAAGTTCTCACAATTAACACTTTCACCTGTTTTTCAGATCAATGTACAAACTGTACGGTAAAGAAGACAAAACAAAACAACCCATTTCTTTCCATACACAATTGTTATCAGAGTTTCAGGTTTCTATTACACAAATATATTCCATTAAAACAAACACGAAATAATGTACCAGCAGTAAGTGCTTGCTGATGACCGTACTGACATAATCAATTCGAACATTTTCATTTATAACTCTTGGTACCAGGCCTTTGAAGTCAATCGTTGTCTCTACCACAGTATACCAGGTGTTATTGTTCTGTATACTCGCTTATTATACATGGCGCAGATGTGCATTAAATACACAATCTTACAAGGAGCATATGAAAGTGGAGATTAAGTTTCAACAATAACATGTCTGCATTCGTTCTGAAAATCCAATTAAAACATTTACTTATAAATCCTCTTGAACGCCAAATCCTGGTCCCGTTGGAGGTGTTGTCAGGGAGGTCAATCCACCGTGTGGCTCGCAAGCAAAACGTCCGCTCCTAGTGCGAGAAGTTAAGATAATATGGTCAATTGTCAATTCATGCATTTAAACCCTTACAGCAAACTGAGTTGTCACTGTGGACCACTGCTAATATACAACGCGCCAATGACATTACAAATAAAACTAGCAAACGCGCCAAGTTCAGTGAAGGGATTAAACGGAACACAGTCCTATTCATAATAAAAGTGAACACCTCAAACCTTGACTAAAAAAGGAAACGACAAGAGTAAGACGGAGGAAATGGTCAGATTTGTACTATCAGTACACGACGTTCGCTCGATTTTTAATGCTTGTGATCGGGCGAGCGCGTCGGTAGCAAAACATAAACACAGTTGCTCGTCTTCACCGTCACAGTTGCTCGTATTCACTGTCACAGTTGCTCGTCTTCACTGTCAACATTAAGTCGTACATCAGGCGAGGGTAATGATGGAATCTCTCGTCGAGAAGGAACACATCGATGATGTGGGTGCGTGCAACAATGTCATGACAGTCCAATGCGCAAGAGGCATTCTCTGCCACTGTCACTGTATCTACACTTTCCTGCAGGTTCTTGAATACGTGTTTTCCTGGCTTCCATATGTTGCTTTGCGAGCAGCATACGATTTTCTTCAAGACATCTGATTGCAGTGTTGCAGTTACGGCGAGTCCAGACGAGGGTACGTGAACATTTTAAATAATTTAATACTAGAATATTCAAGACGGGCCCAACTTATTTCGAGTTGCTTTCTTCCGACAGCTAATTAGGGTAGAAATGGGTACATGCCATTTCGCGGCTGCAGTTTAAATATAATATTACTGTTTCATAGAAATGACTCTTGCCTCTTAACCTTGGTAAACCCAATTAACGTAGCAACATACCTTAATCAGGTAGACAAAAATATAACCACTGTCAGTCCCCTTTCCCCCTAAAAATCTATTATAAGTGATCAAACACTCCAGTGTTTAAAAACAATGGGTTATTGAGCCTCAACGTGTCGACGTCATAAATGCACGGGTATTTAATATAACAAAGTATACACGAAAACGATGACGTTGACCGAAAGAGACGAATGGTTCAAACTTCCACGAGACCAAACTGCGATCATGCTTCTTTTAGTGCCAAAGCAAAACTATCCAAAATCTCCTACTCTTACCTACCGTAGTTAAATTACCATTCATTACTTAGATTAACAGTTGCCAGAATCTAGACGGCACCTGGATGAAATTACAGAGCAATATCAACTGTGCAAGCATTGCAACTAAAGAAAGCCGTACAATTTTGGAACAATCGATTAAGAAAAAAAAGCTCAACATATCTACTGCTGATAAGCAAGATGTGACCAATAACTGGAAGAGTATGCCACGGAAGAGAACTATTACAATGAAAACTAAAGCTGGCTCTACCTCGGGCCTGCTTTTGGTGTTCGTCCGGCTTTCAAGTCATCTAAAATTTCGTCAACATCTTCCAATGACAAATCCTCCTGTTATGACGAAGAAACAAAAAGTGGGACTGTAAATTTCACTGTAACGCAGTAATAATGATATATAATAATTCAATATTTTGCGATTTTCAGCTACTCTTTGGAAGGCCTAACGATCTTTCCTTGTCCGTGCCTACGTTTCATTCTTAGAGAGAACTTGATGTTAATGGCTAATTATAGAAAGCAGCACCCTTACTCCTCCCTACAGAAGATACAAACTTCTTGGATCAGAGTTTGCGTGCTTTGACAACAGTCCAACTCTCCTCATTCTTTGAGGGAACTTGACGTTAACGGCAAATTATAGAAAACAGCACCCTTACCCCTCCCTACAGAAGATACAAACTTCTTGGATCAGAGTTTCTATGCTTTGACAACAGTCCAACTCTCCTCATTCTTTGAGGGAACATGATGTTAATGGCAAATTATAGAAAACAGCACCTTTACCCCTCCCTACAGAAGATACAAACTTCTAGGATCAGAGTTCGCGTGCTTTGACAACAGTCCAACTCTCCTCATTCTTTGAGGGAACGTGATGTTTATGGCAAATTATAGAAAACAGCACCCTTAACCCTCCCCATAGAAGATACAAACTTCTTGGATCAGAGTTTGTGTGCTTTGACAACAGTATAACTCTCCTCATATATCAGAAGATAAATCTCACATGGGAACACTACCTTTCTGCACCCAGCTTAATTCTGAAAATGCGAGTTATCATCCAATACTTCTTTTTTCATTAAAAAAACCGCTAATTTTCAGAAACCAAGTAATTTTACATTGTTTTCATCTTCGAATCACATCCACGGGAATGTGATAGTTTTTCGCTTTCTTGCACCTTAGATTTGAGTGTGCGTGAAATAGAATAACTTTTTATTCAAGAAAGTAATCATTTCAAAACATATTGTCCCCAAATCCCATGTTTCACAGCCGCAATCGCTGTTATCCGGTGTAAATATAATGGAAACGAGGTCAATTGTTACGTAATAATAATCGGAATGTGTGCAACCAATATTTGTAAATCAAAACTAACACGAACCATTTAACAATCCTCAGGAGGTCTCACTAAACAATCACCCTTTACATGCCTCTTGATCCGTACGTTGATTGATGTATGCGGAGGGAAGTGATGACGTCACAAATTAAAAGTTTTAGAAATAGTACAATTTGACTCCAGATATCGAAAGGCAATCTTGGAATAGGCTGTTTCCCAAAATACCAGACCTGTAGTGTATATAGTGTTTAAAATAGAGGCGTTTGCATCTCAAACATCTCTGGTCAAAACTCTGTTAATATTCCTTGGTTCCTTTAAGTTAGGAACCAGCATTAAACAATAGGGTTCTGTTAGAGAGATTCAAAACTTTGAAACCTGATATCTCCGAGTTGGGAAAGGGCATCATTCTCAATGTTTGCCAGTTTTTCCCCTTAATTCAACAATGTTCAAAATCGTGACGTCACACTTTCCCACCGCATTAATCGCTTATAAACGATTGCTAAATGGCGTGTAAATGGATGTGTGCCGCACCTCTGAGATCTATGAGCGTCACCATAGATCTCAGTAACAGATTGTACAAGAAAGTAATACTCAAGTGGTCTGATCTTGCGGATCATCTGCAGGCCCTGCAAGCGAGATGCCCAAGAGCAGCCCGCAAGTAGAGAAGGGCGCTCATTATGAAAGTAACAAAGAAATAACAAGGGAAGAGGAAGTTCATTTTATGTATGAAAACAGTTCAAAACAAAGCAATAGTTATAATAATTATGCGACTCAATATCATGATTGTTTAAAGTTGCTGCAATAATTTTTTTCATAAGGAGTGCATCAATGGAATTTGAATAATCGACTCGAATACATCACTGGGGTAAACCGTACCAACTACCATCATCTGTAGGCTTTTTAGTCCCCAAATGTGACCATATTTGTTTCCGGACAAGGGTTATGTTTCACAATCCAATGACCTGGAGATTGATCAAAGAGCTGGCTGCTCTTGATCAATTTGTCATTTGTCAACAAAACAATGCAGTGAGACAAATGGTAAAAATTGCTCTGGCTAGTTTCCCACTTCAAGCTTCCCAACCCCACCACCCCATCCATCCTCCGGCTGTCCTAGTGTCCGGGGCCGAAAGCACACTCCTGACACAATGAAAAACAACATACTATTGTCAAGGATTACCAGGAACTACCTCACAAGTTGATGGTCTGCTCCGGTCAATCAATGGGATTCAAATATTCTAAACTTTTGGCGTAAAGAAAACATTGAGTGACTTTGCTCTATTTACACCTGTGTTGCTTCGGCGCTTTGAGTTTGACATTGTTTTCTAAATTCCGACCTGCTTTTGAATAATATCGCACAATGATACCCATGTTTCACTATAAACTTAACAGATAAACTTAAAAATACACTTACAATTATAGCCAATCAATGCTCAACTTATGAAAGTCACACACTTCATTAACCAAGTACACATTCCTTCTGATGAACTTCCCCCAACGTAACATCTTTAATAAACAGTAGCCTATTGTCAAAACTGATACTTATCGCTGCCTATCCCAGGTAAAATGTATTAACTTCTAAACTGATGCCTGTTTTCATCATTTCTCGCAACACAATTTTGTCTGGGCCACAACTCATCATGATACTACGTATGAAAGATGAAGCAAATGCACCTGAAACTTGTGAAACAAAAATACCTTTTTTGTCTTTTTTTGCCTTTTATGGTGAACACTCAATCGTGTTCTTACACATGATAGCGTTCTTGTTATTGCCACAATATGAAACACTAGTCACATCATTTCAGATAGAGAGCTCACATTAGGTATGAATAACAGCTTGTCTCTTTCACCACACTTGATAAATGATAATAGGAGGTGAACACTGAGATAAAATTTGTTTTTGCAGCTGCTGGGCAATCTTCCAATGATATGTCGACATGACCTCCATCTCAGTGTTAAATGGGAAGCATGCATCAAGTGCAAGCACATTTGTTCCAACGCAACAACGCGAAAGAAAAAGTTTTTGTATTCGATTGTTCTTCAAATTTCACTACCACTGTACTATGTGTCATACTGTCTGTACTGCTCTACTCCCTCTCCCTGATTGCACTACAAAATCAAATCATTATGATCTTGTCATGAAAACTTGTTAATTCCGCCAAATGATTGAATGGAGTTAACTGATGCAACAATAACTAAACAGGTAAGTAACTGGTATAACATAATAAGAGGCGGTGATTTACAATAGAGTTGTGAGATGTGGGTTCAAGAAATGAGGTAGAAGACTTATCAAATAGTACGTAGGCGCTGTGATAACAGGTCAACGTTATTTGGTCACAGAATTTCTACCCTGCAATATTTTTCGAAAACCTCACTTACATAATAATTATCGTTGACTTGTAGCATCGGTGCATTAACACACGCTCCAAGACATTCAACCACTGAAAGTGTAAACATCTTGTCTTCTGTCGTCTCTCCCTCTTTAATACCTTCAAAATAAAATGTTATTTTAGAACATTAATGATTTGTACTATGAAAGTAACGTTACGGCGTAATGCAGCATTTTGGGCAACATGTCAGGGGAGCTTCGAAAAAGACTACTACTCAAGAAGTGACAAATATCTACCATCAATGTCAGGGGAGTCTTCTTCTATCGTTGGACTGATAGTTCTGACGATGGGAAAAGAGTCCTTCGTAATATAGCTACATAAAACGATGAGACTCACTTTCCACAATCTCAATTTTTTTACATTACTGACTTTAAAGTATAAAAAACAAATGCGTACAATCAATCATAAAATATGCTTTCCAATTTACAATAATTACTACATATGAAGCCTAGAGGTACTCAGTCCCAGACAGACAATGCAGTAAGGGCATTAGAAATTATTTCGGCATTTCGTTCTTTCCGGTTCAAATCCTGATCTGTGATTGACACAATTGGCAAAACACAAATCTTTACGGGGTTTAAACAATTACGCAGGCGCATGCGTAACATTGTGGTAATCATTATCATCAAAATGTTTGTGTCAAGTATTGTTTTTTGGTCAAAAGGAAGCAGATAATCCATAAACGACAGAAATAACCCGAAAGTAAGGCTGTCTCAATGAGAGATGTAAATCAAATCACACCCCCACCTATTTGATAAAAACACCCAATGTAATATCAAAGCGTTTAAGCTTTTAAAGAGGTTCGATAAATTGCAATATGTTTACACAATAGGCAGTTGGCGAGTGAGAAGTGGATAATGAAAGCCATTCTATACACAGTTATCATATGATAATATCAAAAGGATTTATTGCGGCAGGTGACAAAAGCGCACGTACGTGCTCTCGTGATCTGGCCAAATATGAATTCGTGATGTTAATCTTAATTGACATCAGTTCTGGTGCATATGGCATACATTCAGTGTTGTCAGATGGGTCAGGCCTCTCGTCGAGCAGTGTTATGGAGGCGGCATGTGCAAAAAGTCTGCTTTGTCGCCTAACCAAACAAAAGGTATTCAACAATGAATTTTTAACTATGAATGTTTCATACGTGATGCCACTATTCTACGTTCTTCTCAGACTGTGTTAAGGATCTAACAACAATATGCTGAATGTCTATGCAATGGCCTTGCTTTTTTGATTCCGCTGTTTTCAAGACACTTGTGAAATACGTATGTGCCATTGTGAACAAAATCAAAAGTGAGGACTGTTAACACTGGCATCAAATTCGGGGTCTCGGGCACTCCTGGTATCTTCCTCGGACAAGAGAGCTACTAACGATAACACGCCCTGTTTCTCATTTTACCCACTTATTAGCAGGGGAGCATCTCCATGAGAAGGGTAGGCTACCAGTAGGGAGCAGAAATCACTAAAATTACAGAAAACGCACTTTCAAACAGTTAATTCTCATATTCAACGGAGGATAACACCCTAAGCGCCCTATCTCTACTCGCCACGGTAGCTCAATTTACGTGAACATTGCATACATCTGTAAGAATTTGAAGGGTACGCCTGTTTCTGCTGTGTTCTCAATGGTAATATCCTTAATTTGTCTGATTTTCGTTGAATCCTTTTATTCGGGCCTCAACTTCATCAAATTGTCAACAACACACAAAAGATTGTTTCGACCTGCAATATCTTGCGATCCGCGTGACTGCAATCTTCAAACTTTATATCTCATTATAAAACCCCTCTTCAATCAGTTGTAAAGCAAATAATAATTGATGTACTCCATAGGACTAGAAATGTACCCTTAACGCGACGAGACCACAAAATAATGACCTATGTTACATCCTACACTGTGCCTTTCAGTGGGCTGTGGACAAAAGGATGGGTCGGATGACAGTATTTCCAAGGTCAAGTAGCAAAGAGCAGAGTGGCTGGTGTCCAAAATTACGTAGATGCTGATGTCGACACACCGCTGTGGGATTGGCACGCAATTTGGCGATTGGTGGTAAGCATGTTATGTTTGTGGAGCCATAATTAACTAGACACAGCAAACGCCACGAACGCATGGCTCCCGGGTTATATTCCATAGTGACATGATATCTCTTGACAATTTCCAATCTTATCATTTCAAACCTTCTCAACAAAATTTCGATACTAAGTTACATTTACCACACATTACAGCGAAAGCAATTGATTACGGGTAGCTTGGAAAGATGACGGAAGTTGTAGCCGTAGTTCTTTGCTAAAGTCAATCTTTTTTCTCTCCTACTGAACCTCGTGAATAAAATCCAATTGCAAATTTGTGCGCTCTTGAAAGCTGTTCGACGTGGACTGGGATTGGTTAAGAGAGACTCGGAAACGTTGATCAGAATACGTACCACGACAGTACATTTTTATAAGGCTCAGGGGTGAGCTTTTCGCACTGAAGATACACTGCGGGATACGTTCGATGAAGTACCTGTTCGAAATGCAAGTGAACGCTTGATTAGAGTCTCATTATACTCATATGCAAAAGTTACTTGTTACTTAATTGGGTCAAATGGCTTCTAAGTAATTTCTAACCATATGTTCTTCTCCCATAAGAATAGCAGTAGAATATTATTGCTAATATTGAAGACTGAATAAATTCTCAAGAAAAAACAACATATGTTTCCACTGGCATTCGACCCCAGGACCCACGCTCTCGCAGTAAAATCGACGATCGAGGGATAACCATTCAGACAATCAGTACAGGTAAACCACAGTGAAAGTTGTAGAGTTCAAAACTTATACAGATTGGTAATGAGACTGACAGAAGTGTGTACAGCCTAATAGCGCTGGGTAGTCTTTCGCAGTTCTCATATCAGAATTCTAGCTTCAGCTACCAAACTACAAAATAATCCTAAACTTACCTAATTTGCTTTTTATTCTGTCCATGACTGCATCTGAGTTTCGTAACATACATGGTGTTGTTGTACATACTTGAATATGGTATTTCCCAACTGGATTTCTATGAAATTACATAAGAGAAAATGTCTATAAAGTTCGAGAAGAAACTATTGACAAGGACAGTACGTGAAGTGCGGCTACCGTCGTGAGAAAAGTTTTTAGGGCACGACGGAAGTACGCTACGTTACCTCATGTAAAATAAGAAAATGTTGTTGGAACTGTCATGAAATTCATATTCCTAGAAGACAAGATGATCCTTGTTCTAACAAAGCTGAATATTCGCTTGGAAAGGCATTTTTAGATGTTTAAAACAGTATACAGAATACCAGAAAAATAGGAGGGGGGGGGGGGGGGGGGTAAGGGTGTAGAGCGTGACAGCAAAAAAAGTTGAGTACAACCAAAAAACAAAGTCAAAATCATCATATAGGGCTGTATCTCTTTCTAAAAATGAAAATAAGCTAAATCAGCGTTCCATGGCTAATTACTTCTTAATCCCATTTACAGGCGTATTGCTACATCGTATCTAATCAGGCAGTTATTAAAACATGGTATTTATGAAGGCAGCCGGAATTAACAAAAAGCGGTGCTTTCCAGCTTGGAGTTAACAGAATTACTTGTGAATCACCATGTAAAATTTGAAAGGCTTATGACATGCAAAAAGTCAGAATACATAATCTTGAGGCCTTAATCCTTACTATTCAAGGTAAAGAAGGGGATACGGCAGAAGTGACATTGTCATTTATGGTTATTCAATGAACACAATTGTAAATGAACACTGTACTGCTCAAAAATATAGACATAAATAAGTAAAAACGTCCCTGGCACCTACTGCAATGGAGTGTCAATCACGACTATTATCATGAAACGTTCTGTGAAGCTACTTTACCTGTTAAACATTGTATAAAATGTCGCAACTTCATAGACTCTCATACGAGGCATTTTCAAAAGGTCTGCAACAACGTGCATTCCACTCAAAGGCACCCAACCTACAAACAGGAAACAACAGGAAACAACAGAATACAATTGCAGTCTTCGTATCACAATTGCAAACAGTTCATGTTCAATTTTTCTTAAACGAAAATGTGTTCCACAAGAAAGTTCCCTGAAATAAAAAGTTGAATCAAAACTAGCAATGTGTTTCATTGATGGAGATTCCTTGTGCTGTCCGAGATACGAATAAAAAGTATGTGGGTCACGCAACTTGGTAAATACGCAAACATTATCGACTGATGCTAGCCACATATGACCTGCCATACGTAAAACGTTGCTGCACCTTAACAACATTAACCTATAACAATCCTCCAAATTTCAAGTTCCTGTTAAACTGATCGTTAAAAGATTAAAATATAATTTAAACGCAAAATTTATATATAACTATCTGAATAATATTGAGTTAATGAACAACGACTTTCCCTACTTCATTAGCTTTAAGTAGTTAAATACTATTTAACATCATGCCTGGAAGACAAGACATACAATTCCAAACTACAAGAAACCAAACTACAATTCCTACCGATCTGCCTTTGTACTAAGTCTAGCAGGGGTATGACAGCTGCAGATTCGTGTCCTTTGGGGTAGATGGAAATGATCGCATTTGCCCTCTGAAAGAAAGAAAACATCAAAGCAATAAATAACATAAAAGGCAGGTTGCTACAACTGTAAAAGTTCTATCTTTCAAATTGAACTCTTCATTATTAACTCTACGTAAGTGATAAGCAATATATTTATCATGCCATACGCTTCTGTCGATGAATGTGCTTATTGCAAACCATGTCCTGACGGCAGCACAAGTCAATATTGCATTGTATTATCATTGGATATTACCAACGTTAAATATTACGTTTGTTGTATTTCTTTAAAAATACAGGGATACAAGTCAAACAGAGATTCAGTTGACATATAAGGTCTTCAAGTACTAGTAGGGGAGGAAGACGACACCTTCACGAGGCCCTCCCTGTGAGTACCTACATAGTAGGGAAACTGACGTCGTCAAGGATT
>JAAAKL020016417.1:0-11040 GCA_010016065.2 Carybdea cf. marsupialis auct. non (Linnaeus, 1758) | reverse complement strand
GGGAACCAAATGAGGGCAGCATTGATGTAGTTTTGACTCAACAGAAAGTCATGACTTTCGTAGGAATATGATTTTTTCTGTTTTTCACAACTCAAATCATAGTATGTGTTTCATAATGTTTATCAATTTACAAATGAGGGCGTAGAGACTACAATAAATCTGTTAGGTCCTAATTGCAAATTGAGTAGATAATACATATACTTATTTCATTTCATTTTTATGCCTTTTTCTATGGATATTATTAATATTATAGTTCATTACTGTTATGCGCTTTTTGTTTTTTAATCATTTTTCACGAAACATTCAATGACATAGCAGAAAAAAGGGAAAACAGCAATGATCAAACTGGAAATTCTTCCAACATGACCGTTTTCTGGAGAGTTTTGCAGTAACGCTACATAGAGTAAGGTATCTCACTTCACCTCATCTAGACCATGGTAAAAATCCACTATTTATTTCTGTTGCAGTAACTTATGGTTTTTTTCTGTTATTGTTATAGTTTTTTAATATTGGCATATTGAAGCTAGTTTCACGTATAAATATGCGGAGGGAAAGTGTGACGTCACGATGCTGAAAATTTTTGAATGATGGAAAAAGTACTCAATTTTCATGTTACCCTTTTAGTAAGAACATCGACGGCCAAAAGTGAGAGTGTCACCCTTTCCCAACACAGAGATATCAGCTTTCAAAGTTTTAAATCTCCCTAACAAAACCTTATTATTTGATGTTGGTTCCTAACGTAAGGAGCAAAGGAATATCAACAGAGTTTTGACCAGAGATTTTAAAATTCAAACATCTCTAGTTTAAACATTGTATATACTACAGATGTGGTATTTTGGGAAACATCCTATTCCATGGGTGCCTGTAGATATCTGGAGTCAAATCGTACTATTTCCAAAACTTTTGATTTGTCAAGTCATCACTTTCCCTCCGCATTTATATAGCATGTGGCCTTGCTCTGAAAACCACGGTCCCGGGTTCGATCCCAGCCCTTGGATCATTGACAGCTTCTCTTTTCTTTAGTCATGGGCCGCACCTATTCCATTAGAGGGAAAATGTGGGGACAGAAACTCAAGAAGCCCGTCGAATGGATTGTACCTGTGTTTGGGTAGCCTAGCTAACACATGTCTAAAGCTGAACATGCTTGAAGAACACGTGAAGGACACAAGTGACTGTGGTCTGCTCAGCCACACTAGTTCACTCATTAGGTTTCTCAGCTGATCGAATAGTTGAGTACGTACACATCGATACTGTTGGGACAGGGCGACCTAAACAACAGGCCTAGACAACATGCAACTGGAGGCTGCGACTGGAGACACTCCGAATATCTGGAATAATTTAACCGTTCATCCTAAACCATAATATATGCAATTTATCATTGCCGTGTACTGAATAAAGAAGTCATGACAATAGTTGATGTACGCAGCAGACAGTACATAGCGGACAGATGCTCATAATTCACAATCAAGATGGAACTTTCCTTTTAAAGCAACGGTCATTATTCAATCTTGTGAGATGAAATCGTATCTTTAATCTGACCTTATGAATCATTTAATGGATTCCTGGCAATGACTATATGGGAAACGCTTGCTACATATGTTCCCAATGATCAATAATTGGGAAAGAAGGCCTTTTCTGAAGATATTCTGTCCCAGAGTACCTCACTCAGTTCGTCGATAATACGAAGACGTAAACATGTTGACGTCTTAGGAAAGGAATGCAATCTGTTCTTAACAATCCCTGGTAAAATAGTGAGAGTAATGATGATGAGAGTAGCAAGGAACGTGTATTTCGACTCCCTACGGAACAAGAAGAAAGAGAAGGGAGGCTTACAGTTATACCTCGAGATAATATACCGGACTCCAATACACTGTTGTTTGTGAACGCCATTTGCCTTCAGGATACAAGACAATTAGTCCTACTGTTTGTGGCAAAAGAGACCTATCAACATACGGTCAATATTCGAATACGTTAAAACAAGTTTGATTCTGATTCCCCAGCTCCTTGGGGAATAACAACAAAATCTTTGTCATCAAGGAGAAGAACTCTGCCAGACGAAATAGACTTGTTCTTTGGACAGAATATGGTAACATCTTTTGACACATGTGCGAACATGTAATCAGTAAGGAATTAAAGTTTTGTGGGGAGTTACCGGTTGTATCGTATGCAATTTCAACAAAATCATCAGATATTCAATCGCCGGAATTTGATGAGGTAATGAGTATTCGTAGTTTCTCGCTGAAAATAAACTCTGATCTTACGCTTGGAGATCTTCACTGTCGAGTAAAATGCACTATTTCTACTTTATCGAAAAATCACAATCATAGTATTTCCACATTCTCTCCGTCGGAGGAAGGTTGCTTGGTGCTCTGTCACAAGATGGGAAAATACCTGTGTTACTGCAATATGATATTGCCATTGAATACTTTGCAACATCTAAGGTTTTATATTCTCGTTTGTTACAAGACTATGAGCTCCCAAGTATTAAAGTACTAACTCAAATAACTTCTAGAGTCAATGCATCTCTTGATGATTCAACATTTTTGAATTCTGTATTTAGTAATTTGACAGATGTTCCACAAAGAACTGCATTTTCCTTATTGATGAAGCCTATGTGAAACGATCCTTGAGATATCGGGGGGGGGGGGGGGCACTGTCTTTGGAAAAGCCTTGCATAGGCCTCAAGATTTGGCCACAACTATTTTTAGTTTTATGCTAGTATCTTTGTTCGGTAGCCCTAAATATTTGGGACTTGTTTTTATTACAGGTTATGTGATTTGAACTGATTTGAACGATACCTACGATTATTTCGATTTGTGACCGATGTAAATCTTGTGGGACTCAAAACACCAGCCGACAGGGTCTGCCAATATTTTTAATGAAATGTTAAATTTTGTAAGTGGGAAATTATTCATGTTTCTTTTAGAAATATGTTGCCATTAAAGTATGCAAATGAAGGAAAATCATACTAGGACATTGGCTAATAGTTACTTAAGAATTATAGTAAATTAGACACCCCAAGATCAACAAAGGAGACTAAGCAAACTGTCAACAACCTAATATGTTTATGTTAATCATTTCAATGATTTTATCCCAATATTTCATTCTTAGAACGGTCTGTGGTCTTTGCTTATACTGTTTCTTTGTACCTCCATACAGTGTATTGTAGGAAAATCAGTAAGTTGTATGTATGCCATATTTGGCTGAATTGATCATTTTTAGGTTGATACCCCTCCCCTAGTCTCAAATCACACCTGTTATAGACGATTTGGCCCCCAAAGATGCATTTAACACTATCATCATGATAAAAATACCAGTTATCCATAACCAATTTACATTTTCACAATGTGCTCCAGTCGTGAACTCAAACTGCATGTTGGCCAGGCCTGTTATTTAGATCGCCGTGCGACGGGAGAATCCATCATCATTTTTATACTTATAGAATAAAAACTATTTTTAGCAACAAAAACAGCTCAAGTTCACCTGTCACTTTTAGAAATATCACTACAAGAAACCTTAATGACGTTATGAAAGATTAATTTTTGTATATTCCCCATAATCTGAGTCTGAATTTACTTATAGTCAAGTTTGGTAACAAAAGAGAAAGCAAGACTATCCAAAGAGAAGCCACTGCATCATCCGAAGTGGCTGATTTTGTAAGGAAGGTGCAACGTTTTGGTTACGGGACGTGATAACTGTCTGAAAGGAGCCTAGTAATTGTAAAGGTTTCAAAATATATCACAGAGGAGCCATATGCACCTCTAACACTTCCTGTGCCTCCCTCAACTCTTCCTCTTGGCATCTATTTACTGGCCGCTTTAAACAGAATTCTGTGATTGATGTGAGTATGGTACCGCAGCAACGATTCTCAAAAGGGGAGGGGGCATGCAATTTACTAATAAAGTAAAATTGATCCATCAGATGTATATATGACGAAAACTGGCAAAAGTAGGGGGCGTGTGCCTTCCTGCCCCACAGTTGCTGTTGCGCTATGGGATATGGATCTTATTATTAGGCTTATATGACGACCTTGGACTTTTTAGTTACGTTTTCCTTTGTATCGCCATGTCTCTTTACGAAATTATTTGGTTATTGAATGATGACAAGAATATCGATGGCAATCGTATGTAAGGAAGACAAAGCTCTTATACATGAATCATTCTAAAACACTTGCATTATTCAGCACCTCAAAATTTTCTTGTCTGAGCTTGATAAGTACTGTGATTAGAGTGATAGGCAAAGATAAGGCAATACAAACTTTGAACGACAAACAGACAGACAGGCAGACAGATATTGATCTTATTATAGCAGTGGCATGTTAATACTTGAGGTTATTTCTTGACCTCCAATTGTTTGTGACGTTGAAATGTTACTAGTTACGCATGTCTCACTGAGGTACAAAATCCTCATCTCCCCCCAAATATGTGAGCCATTAAATATCTATATCACGAAGGACAGTAGGGGTCTGAGAGTCGACTGTTTGTCAATTGAATCTGTTTGATGATAATTTTGCACAAGTGCACGGCATAGGTCAAAATGACCCAGCAGCATCTCCATTGCTTTGTTGTTTGAGACAGGTCACATGTACAGAAACAGAAATGAGGATTCTGAGAAGAATAAGAAGAGTAACATCGAGAAACAGACAAAGGAGAGTAAGCTTGGGAAGGAATGTGGTCAAATGGCATCAATGAGAAAATAAGAGAGTTATAGTGATGACGGCAAAAGCATTTAAGGAGAAGGCAATCCTACAAGGTAGGCAATGGTAGCAATCCTATAAGCAGAGAGCCTAGGAGAAGGCCTAAACAAAAATGGAGAGACAACTCGAAGAAAGAAATGAAAAAAAAATCTTCAGAAGTCAAGCTGAAGATGCAAGAAACAGATAGACGTGAAGGAGGAGGATCCAAGTGGATTACCCTGCAACATGGAGGGAACAGCAGCCGTAAGGGGAAAAAGAAGAATAGAAAGGAGAAGAAGAAAACATATTGCCTTTTCCTCTTTCTTTCGTCTTTGATTTTTTCCTAACTTTTCAGGTTCATTCTGTATTTCTATTCATCCCAATGTTTTCAGTATGCTTTATCTGCGAACATCTTACGTAGAGTTAGAGGAAAGTGAGAAATTGTGAAAGATGTGAAATGAAATTCCTATATGTCATCTAGTAACATTTAGGCAAAGATCAGGCTAAGGTTGACCCACCTCCAACCTGGAAGTCGAGGCCACTATTGTATATATTTTGGTTCTGGTCAATATCATATATCCTTAGGAAATCAAAGAGGACAGTGCCTTACCTTTCCTAGATGTTTTGCTAGAGAAAAGAGATGATACTAAATTTGTCACCAACATTTATCGTAGGCCTACTTTTAGAGGCTTGTTTATCCGTTGGGATTCTTTTTGCTCCAGGTAGGTCAAGATGAATTTTGTGCGGGCCTTGGTTTACAGGGCCAGAATTATTTGCCCATCTGACAAACATCAAAGTGAAACATACAAACTCTCTGATATATACCATGAGAATGGCTACCCCCGTTCAGTGGTAAAGAATATTACAAAGAGGGTTTTTCCAGTACAGGATAAGGTATTTGGTCTTTCACGTTGCCCTATCTTTCTTAGAGTTGTCGTGGCTTGGTCTGCTCTCTTAGCTCTTAGTTAAGAACCATCTCTATAAAATCCATCATCACCTCTAATTTTCCTGCTTCTGAGATCGAGGCTGTGTTTCCTAGTTTGCAAATTCTTCCCGGTTCCGAGAAGGAGGTTCTACCTGCCCCTCAAGTAAGTAATGCTGATTATTCATATACGTGCGGCCACGAGCAGCAATACGTAGGTCGGAATACCCTTAGATTGGAATGGAGGATAGCGCAACATATTCCAGCTGTTGTAAAGGAGATTCTCCATCTTTCATAGAGCCCGATCTGAATTTCACCTCTTGAATATTTCTCGTTCGCAAGCGCTGATTCTTCGAATCGCTTAAAATCCATAAAAAGTAGATGAGGGTTACAATTTTCTGTCTAATAAATCTCAAATTATCTCCGTTTTGTCACAATCTCGATCCGATTTAGAGCAAAAGCATTTACAATATATGTCCTGGAAGAGAAACTTTACTAAAATAACAACCACTCAAATCCAAATACGTACTCATCCTGCAATAATACAATTTACATTCATACATCTACAAAACCTACGTAAAAGATTATTAATTTCCGTGTCCTCTTTTCCAAATAGAGGCTACTACGTAAAAAAGTCTCTAAGAGCAACTTTCGGATTCTTTTGCTACAATCTTTACCACCCACAAAATCATAAAATGATTCATCTAACAAAGGTTTACATAACACTGGGAATCACAACTGGAAAATCCGGACATCAACCAACGGGTTTTGGAAGCTGCATCGATAGCTTCCCTAAAGCCATCACTTAGTCGGCAGAAGGAATTTGTTTTTGGTCTTTCTTTGTACCAGTAAGTTAGTTAGTTAGCTAGTAGGGTACTTTTGCGTTACCTCTGCGTTTCTTTAATGTTTACTATTGTCTCTCTCTCTAATCATTAACACATATTTTCAAATTTTTATTGCATGTTCTTACCTGGATTCTCATAGTCAAGTGTCAAAGATATTTATCGTTTTCAATTGATTGTGTTGATATTCTCGAATATCATTTTTGACTGTAACTCTTTTTCAAATATTGCATAAAATATCTGCTAATCTTGTTTCATGTCAGTATCGATGTAGTGTCTTTAAAGGAATCGATCGAAAAGCTTCGACAGAATAAAAATTCTCATTGTCTATTTTCAATTTCTTAAGAAATTCGGACCGTTGCCACGAAAAGTCATTTTCCTTAGTAATATTTGAAAAAAGGGCATTCGCCTTTAGATAATGATAGTCTGTGTATCCTTTGAGAATTGTTGCTACGGCCCTGTGATATCATCGTCCTTAAGGCTTCAGATATGTAGCTAAGTGTATAAAAATTGACATATCATAGTTCTCATTCCAGTAATTTTGTGCTCTTATTTTCTATCATGTAATTTTGGTTGTGGTAAGTTTCGTGTATTAGCTTTCGTTTGTAAAAATTAAAAAACACGTAGCCTTTGCTTAAAATACCTTGAGGAATGGGAAAGGATAGAAAAGTATGGGGTTTCGGTCATGGGCGTAGAGTCTGGGGCACGGGAGGGATTCGTCCCCCTCACTTTTCAGAATTGGGGAACAACTAATTTATCCTCCCACTATGTAGCTCAGAAATGTCAAATTGTCCACGTTTAATCCTTTTGTCCCCTCCCCCCTCCAGCCATTCTTAAAGCAATCTTCGCCCATGATTTCAGTCACTTTGCGTAACCCTAACTTCTAGTTGTTTTAAGTTTAGTTGATTGTCTCACAAGTCCAATCAGAGAGAGTTAAGTGTGTGGATTTTGTAGCTGATGACCGCAAATGCCAAGACATTCAAAATTTCTTTACTTAATGATCCACTTAATTCGGTACTTCAAGAAAACAGGTCTTGATTGTCCATCGTTTCTAAGTTCTTTGTATCTGTTATATGCTGAAGCTACTGTAGTTAACTTTATTGTTGTAAATTATTTCATTTTGCAACATGGTTTGCAGCATTGAGAGGACAAATCAACTGCGGCAACTCTACTTTTTCATGTCAAATTACGGGATCGCGTTGGTGAGATTCTTTTGTAATCCTCTAGTACCTTTCATTTCAAATCCTTTTTTTTCCCGAAATTGCGTCCGCCAATGTCCACCAGTGGAGTATGTGGAGCTAATGTGTTGACTTAAGACATAGACTGTGTAATTACGGGAGTGCACGTAAATAAGTTGCTAGAGCGCACCCTGAATTCCTGGGCCACGGGTATTCAGAATCTTTCTTATTACCGGCTTCTTCTGTTATGTTAGCTATTGTAACATTTTGACCGATCACGTGTTGTAAAAGCCATGTGCTCAGTCCTGTACTTTCCCTTAAGAAGTAGATTCGATCAGGCATGTAGCTCGATGTTAAAATGTGTGAAGTTTTCTTTCGCAAAATATTTAGTCATTTCCGCGTTTGTTATATTAGCCATTAATGCCACTCGTCAATGTTATTCTTTTTCCATTGAGGACTGTGCCCGCTGATTGGGGTGTACATTCTTTGCTACTATTATTTTAAAACATTTTTAAGTTGAACGACTTGTGATTCCCGAGCTAACTACGATGGCATGTAAATTATTTTTGCTTGCAACATCTGTTCTGTAAATTCAAGTAAATTTTGCTGAGAATTGACAAAGTTCGTCCTTCTCTTCGTCTCAACAAACTAGATTCCACTGGAGGATCAACTTCTCCTCACATAGACTTCTAGTATGTGGAGTGCTCACTTGTCCTTGCAAAAGGATAAGCCGATTCTTTCTCTTTCCTTTCTGCATGCAAACCTACTATTTTGAATAGGGCGTTAGTTTCTAGTTACCCCCCCCCCCGAATGGTTACTTCTTGATAATTGCCCCCCCGCCCCCAGTTAGGAAGACCCAGCTACGTGACTGGATTCGATGCTGTTACACTATGAAACATGTCTCATTTTATTCAATAGAATAGCTATTTCGTCGGTGACATATTTTTTATTTCGCTAATATTTTTCAAACTTACCGTTGCAAATTTCTCTATTCCAAAAGATAACTTTGAATGAATGGTACCGTATTTTACCTTGAACGTTTATTCTCTCTATTGTTTTGTGCTATAGAAGCCTAGCGAATTACGTGAAAATCTTATTCATGTTATTTGGGTCATATTTACAGTATAGAGATGATGTGATCTTAGAATAAGATTTCTTAAATTCTTATGAAAATCTGACCACCCGACCTTACCCTCCTTGCAAATTTACAAAAATATTACCGTCAGCCACTTTTCACTCAATAGGTGGTCATGGTAACAAGAGAAAGTATTTTCGCGGCCTCTGTGGATTCTTATCTCCTAAAAGTTTTGAGGTTCACTATCTAAGCGGCTTTTTTTTGAAAGCTTTCCCTTGTCATAGTTTGTTCTATAATCTCTGCCTTGGGGGTTTTTTCTACTCATCTTTTTACCCATCTCTTGGGCTGTCGTGATGGATGTGCTGCATATGGTACACCTTCGTGCCTTGTCGCTTTTTTTAGCCAATCAGAACCCGCGATTGCCCAACTGTTTTGCCCGCAGTTTCTCGTGAATGTAGCAAAACCAACGTGCAAAACAACCGAGGGAATTTTAAGCATGGAAAGCGACAATAGAAGATAATGCAAATCGACAGTAGAAGGTTAACTTTTAAATACGGTAAGTGGCATTTCTGGAGCATCCATTCACACACTTTAGGAAGGTATATCGTGACTCGGAAGAACTGAAACTCTACAAAATCAACATAATGTCGTGATGATATGTCCAGTGATGACAATCAAGAGCTGGAACGAGCTGCAATGTGTACCTTCAATTTACATACCTCTTCGCGCTTGGAAGGGTTTTTTAGTTGGTCCTTTGAAAATGTGTAAATATCAACTGCACTGTGTTTAATCACAGTAGACCGCAACTGGTATAATATTATGGGCAGTTAAGTTATTATGTCGTGAGAGACAGCAGTTGTAAGCTGTGAACAATAATGATATTGAAAATTTCAAACAATAACCTATTTATGCGCAAAAACAAGGAACTGAATGCATACCGTATAACAGAACATTTTGATAGTGATTATGTTCGTGTAGGGTGTTTAGGTGCTTAATAATAATATCATACCAAAAGAGTTGCCCAACTTTTTAATCTACTTGAACAGTAGGCCCTACCTGTCAAGTCTTCTACGAATTGCTGCTGCTTTGTTAAAAATGACCTGATTTCAGGGGCCTGGGATATGATCAAGGATCGATAAATGGCAATCGATAATTGGCAATGCATTGATTACAGTTATGTACTTGATTTCAAAGGCAGATAAATTTCAGACGTACGGATAATAATGAAACTGAAATTTGATGACATTTAACTTTGAAATTGTATACTCTTTGATTGTTCTCTTTTATAATTGCATCATCTGCAACTTGAATACATAAATTTGATTCTTGTTTATGAGCACATGTAAAATGCCAAATAAACTGCATTGTGACAAATAGTTCCCATGCACGTCGACGCGTCGCCTGCAGGAAACCAGGTACTGGTATTAAAAATGAATAAATAAGGAAACATTCTTTACATGATTGTTTACATTTAAATGCTTTGTACCAAGGGGCTGGTATTAGACGTGTTCTGATGTCTCACAAGGGGTAGGGGTGGTGAAACAGTTATGTGATTTTTAGATGGTCCCTATTTCAATGATGCTCCTTTTTCATGAAACCAAGATGGCACATACTAATATGGCCTCATCATTATAAGAGTCTATGGCAGAAGGGGTAAACTTTTGTTACTTCCCTTTTTATGCTCCAATTGTGACATACGGCAAAATGCATCAATATTGGTAAATTCACCTTGAGACAGACCGCATTATGAAGAGAAATTTGATAATAAATCATTGTGTACTGCTGTTGTGTAATGGGCTATTCCATGAGTCTTTCATTCCACAAATCAAATATTCGAATAATTATGATCACTGACATGTTTTGTGGATAGTAGTTAGACAAATATTCCTAAGCTTGGACTAACCAGTACATGTTGGCTCTTAAAGCCATGCATGATGCACATTTTGTTGCTATTTTCAAGAACCCACATCCAATTTTGTTTGTGATGTGACATGATACTTTTTAGAAAATGCTCCTAACAACTGTTTATAAAATGACATTCTCACATATGTTTTTTCTTGCTTGTTTAAATTTCAGATATTCTCATTTTTGCTGTGTAAAAGTAGACATTTGCTGACCAGCTCCAACTTTTCTTATCATATTCTTTGTTTTCATATAGTCTAAGGTTCAACAGATCTACATTTTTCTTGAAAGTGTTCCTCACACTACCCCTCAGAAGTCTACCCTCCTCTTCTCTGACTCTCTTACCCTACCAAGGTTTCCTCTGGGTCATTCCATGCCAGTTCATCCAGCCCCTAAACCACCCCCCTCAGAATTTGCTCAAATTTGGACCATGGAAAGATACATCT
>JAAAKL020016416.1:0-11040 GCA_010016065.2 Carybdea cf. marsupialis auct. non (Linnaeus, 1758) | reverse complement strand
TGAGGTCTGATGAAGAAACGTTAAGTTTCGAAAGCTTACTAGCTACACAAGTTGTTGTTTTTAGTGTTTTATATATTTATATGTGTTGTAGCTTACACATAAACATAAGTATTCATACATATATAGATGTATATGTCACAAAAAGTAAAATACGGCGCTGGAGGAGATCGAACCCAGGATCTCCCACACTGAAAACGAAGACTCAACCACTACACTAAATAGTGCAATAGTCGACAATCTGGGAAGTTGATCCCGAATTCTTACCACCACCACCAAACATACATTTCTCGTTTCGCTGTTAGCTTCATCAGTGCCATTTTCATTATATAAGTACAAAGGCAGAAAGACTAGCAATCAATAAATATACTTATCCTGCAAAAAGCATCGAGATGGCAGAAGCTAAAGCTCTTTATTTACTTGTTAAAATTATATGTGCACTTGCGCCATAAAAAGATGAGCTCCAGCCTTGAAAGAAAGGCTTTTGTATCTTTCTGAAACTATTCTCAAGTATAGCGATTTCTACAAATGATCTAGTGCAAAGTACTGGCCATGGACTAATCAATGACACTCCTAAGTTACGACATTTCTGGGATCCTACCGTCATAAACAATGATCAGAAAAATGCTCGGGAGAAACAGTCCTTTACCTTACAAATTGTAAGTAAAACAAACCTTGGTCTGTACCTTTCAGCCAACGCCCTCGACCAATTTTGGCCAAGAAGGCTTTAAAAGAAACACAATAATTTTATAGGTATAAATAGAAAGTAGTACTCACAGGTGTCTAACTGATGATCCGGTTCCGAATATTTTTGGCCCAATGCTTTCAATTATATTATCTTGAAGGTATCTGTAGGAATAATTCTGAAATGATTAGGTTTCATTGACACCAGAGATATACTTCATTACTGGGATTCGAAGCAAGGGCGGCCGCATTGGCCTGTGGCTCCGCCAACTGACCATAATGAAAGCCAGCATGTCATTTGACTACTAGAATATTTTGCGAAACCGTTCTAGAGGGTGTTATCCTTCCAAAATATCAATAAAAAAAGGCAAAATTCAACATAGACTGCTAAAATAACATACTGTTCTATCACAGTCGAGGGCGACCCGGAGGCTAACAAATGGCTTTCAAATGGCTTTCAAATGGCTTTCAAATGGCTTCTGCCAGAAGGCAGCGAGAGGCGCCACTCCTCTTCCTTGTGTTTCCACAATTTCACCCCAGTATGAACTGGTCCCCATTTGCCGACCTCGGAAGGATGACCCGCTGGGTTGGCGGCCTGCTTGATGGCTTAGTTTTCAAACTGATGAAACAGGCAAATTTTCAAATCGCCCAGAGTGGGATTTGAACCTGGAACATTCTGCACTCAAAGCTGCAGACGGAACCACTGAGCCATCTCGCCGAATAATAGACTGCTATCTAGAATTAAAACATCTGGCAGAGACTGCTATAGAACAAAGGCATTCCTGATTACTGGCACATTACACAAGGACTACTATAGAACAGAGAATGAATAGGGGATATACGACTGCCAGCCAATGACTTCTCTATAACGTATAGTGCGTCTTAAGTACTAATATATCAGGCAGACAACTTAAGAGCATAGCATACTTCCAATACATACGAATATTAGTCACAGAGCACTCTACAACATAGACAGCTTCCCCATACTACAATAACAGGTAAAGACTGTCACTGAGCATAACACACACACACTCACTAATCCTCGAGCACCGTGCGGTGCGTAGAGCCAACTGAGCATAACAAGCGTCCCTAATACTCCAATATTATTCAGAAAGGAGTATAAAACAGAAGCATGCTTACAATAGGTAGAAGCATGGACAGACGGCACTATATAACATAGCATGTTTTTCCAATAGTAAAAAAAATTGGCAGAGAGGACACTAAAAGAGATGACTATGAAATACAACATCCTTTTCAAATACTGTGACAAAAGAAGCGACCATTGTAGAACGTAACGTAACTTTCCAAATGCCGGAGTATTAAGCAGAGATCACCACGGACTGAAAGAGTTAAAGATACGGAAACATTAGGCAGAGATCAAGTTAGAAAGGACTATCTTAAAAAATACATGAATATCAGGCTGAGACCAGTACATAGCGTAGCGTACCTCCCGTCCAAGCCATTGGGCAGATACCACTACTGAAAGCAGCATGCTTCCTGAATAATGGAGCAATAATTCTAGAAAAATACATATCAAAGCATTTTTTCTATTCTGTGACACTGAAATATTATGAAGAACTCTTCTAATATCGGAATATAGGGTGAGACTGGTGTACTTAGCAGTTATCCAAAACCCACTAAAATTTTAGCATAGCTCTTCAAAACAACTGATCTCCTTATTTGGAACTTTGCAATTTCTTCCCGTTCTGTAAGCCCCTCAAAACTGGGTTATTTGGTTTATATCCAATCAACAGTAAACAACAAAGTCTTAACTTGTGCTTACATATCTTGGTCAACTTGTCCATGAATCGCCTTCTCTTCGATGACAGTGACTTTTCCGTTATTGAAGCGTCTAAAATACAAAACTACAGTTAATAACATGCAAGGTTACGTATAAAGCAGTACCAAGTAATTCGGTATGTCGTTCATAATTAGTAGCCCGCTTTGTGTACCCTAGCCGTAACCCACCGTTGTACGACAGTCTTGATTCAAAGGTACTGTAGCTTGCAATGAACCAATCAAAATAGAGATCAATAGTCACATGACATAAACAGAAACATCGTCTGACCACCGTCGCTTTATTGACTGCCGCAGTACGACGCAATAATTGTTCTCAAATGGAAATATGCATTAGGGTGCACTGATTGGTTGACTTGTAGGAAAATGTCTGTATAGCTCCAAAAGCGCGCGTATCGAAGCTTGGTCAGTAACAGCACGTTTGTCATATACGTCTGTCAAGTAAGCTGCAAATATAACTTTGAAGCTTGGTCAGTAGCCGCACGTTTGTCATATACGTCTGTCAAGTAAGCTGCAAATGTTACTTTGAGGCTTGGTCAATAGCAGCACCTTCGTCATATACGTCTGTCAAGTAAGCTGCAAATGTAACTTTGAAGCTTGGTCAGTAGCAGCACGTTCGTCATATACGTCTGTCAAGTAAGCTGCAAATGTAACTTTGAAGCTTGGTCAGTAGCAGCACGTTTGTCATATACGTCTGTCAAGCTAACTGCAAACGTAACTTTGAAGCTTGGTCAGTAGCAGCACGTTCGTCATATACGTCTGTCAAGCTAGCTGCAAATGTAACTTTGAAGCTAGCTATCGTGTAGCCTCCATGTCATCATAATAAATTTAGTTCGTATTGCCTGGCTAAACCATCTCAGTGCTTAAGACAGCTCTTCAGGGTGTAGAAATGCAATTAATAAAGTACTCATTAATTCATTAAAATAGGCAACTTGATCAAGCTCAAAGTTTGCAAATTTTCTACATTGTCATATCTGTTCTTACGGTTCAAAATCCAAAAACACAGCATATTTTGAACAATTCTCTTTTAGCCTCAAGTGCGTTCATGCGCCACTTGGAAAACGAGCCTCGTGGACAAAAACGCAACATAGGGTGGCATGGCTTTAAATGCATTGAGAACGCTGTCGGATAGTGCAGATATTTCTTCTCGCGCCTGTGGCTATCAGAGGATTATTACGTCTGATATCAATAGAAGCATGAACATTAGTCTCATTTGGTTGCGTGATAGTATTTGTTGGCGTCGTAACTCTCTTGGTGTCGCTGTCGGATAGTGCAGATATTTCTTCTCACGCCTGTGCCTATCAGAGGAATATTACGTCTGATATCAATAGAAGCATGAACATTAGTCTCATTTGGTTACGTGATAGTATTTGTTGGCGTCGTAACTCTCTTGGTGTTTTTCGCATACATTGCTTTTGTATTAAATAGGAAAGCAAACGCTTAGTGTTCTAGGCCAGTTTCTTAGTTGAGGGTCAAGACGCATGAATATTTTTATTATTTTGTAGATCAAAGTTAAAAAAATCTTTACCCTTTGAGTCTGGACCCGAATAGAAAAATCGACCAAGAACTTTGGAGATAACAAAGTGTAAGACAAAAAGTGAAGACTGAAATTTTTTCAATGTATCAAATACGAAAAGACTCTCTCTTTTATCGAAAATCACCATTCTCACAGAAACGTTTAACCTTGTCTTCCTAAAAAGAAAATGGTGACCCCCTAAATTACTAACTAGATATGTAAACTCTCTTATCTCGATCTATAGGATCGCTCTTCCCTAAATTTGAATATTGGTCTATTAAGGAATTAAGTCACAAAGGTTTACATAAAAATAATAAGCAAAATAATAAAAAGCAAAAATTATATCTTGGATGCAGCATTTTTTTATAATCTTTATATCTAGCAGAGAGATACTACAATTCACAAATTTAATAAATCAGAAAAAAAATATTAAGCATATTTGTATTTACAACAAAAATTACAATTTTTTTTAACTAAAATAAATGAAATAATATCAAAGCACATAAAAATTACCATATTGGAATGATAGCTTACGAAACCACTTTCTCAAAAAACAGAATAATGGATATAAAACACTTACAAATCTCTGTAAAGCCTCAAAGATTTAAATGCTTCCTTCTTGATTGTAGTTACTTCAACGTAGCTGAAATCCCTGGAAAGATAAAAAGTATCCAAAACGCGTCAAGAGCATTTTACAATTATGAGAATAACATAATTCGTGTCTGATTGAAACCGAAACGCCAAAGGGTGTGGAGACAGAAACGACTAGGGAAAAAATAAGCTACGTGAAAACAGAGACAGGGCAAAAGACGTTAATACACTTTGTAGGCAAGGCTCAGGTCGAAAGATCGATCTCGGTTCAGCTTTCGGCAAACATCTTCTTTTGAATAGTTCCTGCGCCTAATTACAACGATTCTTGTTTCTCGGTTTTAGCTCGTGCTAGGTCCGGTCTCCATCTCCGAATTTTTGAGGCTGTATTCATTAAACAATTGGACCCCGATTTGTGCAGACAAAAGGAATTTGCATTTAAAGCACGACTATTTTAGCCTTGTGCATTCTTCCATATGTTTTTCTTTGCTACTTTATATATCTGTTGGAATGTATTTCTTTATTCTAATTTTCACGTATTTCGTTCGCTCGGTAACGTGTTTGTCCAGCTACTATATGTTGATTGAATTTCATCTGCACAGTTGCCGTGTACAACTCTCAAGAAAGGCGGCATGAAAAAGCTTTCAGTTGTCAAATGAACGCGTTATTTCTTGCTTGTATCAAGTTCTGTACCACGGATAATTTGTTTAAACACTTTGTACAAATTGAATACAGAAACGGAAAGATTGATGTGAAAGAAAGCAAAAGAATAGGTAGAAGTGGCGACAGGTATGAAGTAAGAGACATAAAAAGATGGAGACGAAGAGAAAAATGAAAGCGAGGAAGAAAGTTAACACTGAGAAAGCGGAACGACAGAAGCAATGGTGTGAACAAAGAAGAAAACGGAGACAGACACTTGATATTACGTTTATGATCTCTATCACTAAATCACGTATAATCTTACTTGTCGTCCTATGCTCTAAGCATTGTATTATCTCCCTGTTTTCCCAAATCTTACTATGATGCCGTATTCAAGCTCAGTAAAGTTTCTTGTAGCCAAATAATGCATTTACTATTTTATCTTTCCTTTATTCGTATGCATTTGATATTAATCTTAACACAGGCAGCAAGGAGAGGAGCAGTGTATTGTGTCCATTTTCTTTTGGAAAGAGGATTTGATTCCAATGCACAAGATGGTAAGATGGCTTTACTAAGTTGACGTTAAAATCGCTATGATAGGTCGAAAGATATCTTTTGCGCTTGTTTGATATAAATTAATACTCCATGTTGAATTATCATCAAAGATGTATTTCTTGCAATCTACTCAAAACCCAGTGTTTCCAGTCTCTTTATGTGTCGCTTCGCCCAAATCGTCCACAAAGTCGCCTAATACTGTAATTTTTACGGAAACTTTCATGCTCTATCGCCCAATTATAGCACAAGAAGTGACAAACAGTAAATTTTTGGTCATCGTTTACATTTTTTGCCCCATCAACCGATACTGCTGCAACAAAGTTTATCGTACCTTGGACCTCAAATATGGAACAGTTTACCAACTGAGCTAAAGTCCACGAACAAAGTAAATACTTTTAAACATAAACTAAAAGAAAGTTTTCTAAAAATATCAGGAAGGAAGAAGATAACATTTATGTGTTCTATTAGGTTGTCAGTGGTCAAGGGCAGATATAAGAGTGGCACGGGGAGGGTGTTTTGTGTTTCCAAGTCCTATTTTGATACCCTTTTCATTAATTTACACATCTCTAAAGGAACCATTATGGAAATACGACTAATGAGACCTTATAATGTTATCCCTGCCATTTTAAATTGGAGGTGTTTTTTATTAATTAGAAGTAGGTTTTATCTCTTGATATATCATTCTGTTTTTAGTCTACTCAATGTTATTTTAATAGACATTTTTAAATTGTATTTATTATATTTTTTATGGCAAATACATACATGCATACATACATACGTACATACATACATACATACATACATACATACATACATACATGCATGCATGCATGCAACTATTCTCGATGATGTACGCACGAATTTTCGAATAGGAGGCGAAGCGAAAATGGTAGGGCGTAGATGGTACTTGATGGGGTCTGTTATCTCACTAGAAAATTTAGAAAATTCTAGTGGAAAATAGCGGCCAAATACCGGAAAGTATAACATCCTGCCTTGAATAAGAAACCTGTCAATCTAATCATTTCATGGGAGTATGGCCCAAGTCCCGCCCCATCCCCTGATACGTAGGCTAGTGACAATCTTTTCTTTCGTTGGGATCGTAAATATAAGGGCGGAATGGAAGTTTAACTTCCCATAATCTAGGATGGTAGGGGAACTTCAGAAACCTTGTAAGTAATAGAATGAATGTGAGGAAGAATTGCATCGGCAGATAATCGTCTACTGCTTTTTTCCACTTTACGTAGCTTTTGGGTCTACACCTAGTCACTATGCTGCCAAAGGAGGACATGCCCCATGTTTGAATTGCCTCTTTGTACATGGAGCCAGTACTGAAATCCTTAATGAAAAGGGAGAAACTCCACTGCAAACAGGAAGAAGATTTGGTCACCCGAAGAGCTACGATGCTGCTGGTAACGTAACTGCTGCTTACCGTATTTTCCCGTTAACTGGCCGTGGCACTTACTAATGCGGCCACTGAGTGTGACGTTGTTTCTAGGGCAGTGTAGAAAAAAGGAGGCTTTTTAGTCAACCTCCAAAACCCAATCCGTTTGCGATCGTCAGGGCCTCAGACCCTGGAAGAGGGTCTCCTTCCAGTAAGATTCAACTTAACCCCATCAGATGCTATTCCAGAATTTCACGATCACAGTCCAGAGAAGATCTTATGTTTTTATGCCCCCCTGCCCCCTGCCCCCTGCCCATTAAGATAAAAGCTCTATTACTAACGATAAATGCTGATGAGATGCTGATAGCATGGTCCCAGTTATCTGTTAACGGTTACGATGATAGATATTTGCACTCGAAAACTCTACTGACGGTAATGCCGACGGAAGAAAAGAGTCTTAAAAATGTCAGATTGAGTAATGAAAAATTGAGTAATGTTTATCGAGTCGACATGGCTTAGTGGCTAGAAAATAAATTGTGAATGCATTGATTTGGGTCCAATTGCCTATGTCGACATTTTCAGCAATTTTCAATTAAACACTGGAAAAGGTACTTAAGAAACAGAAGATATGCCTCTAACGGGCCCTTGATCAAAGCATTTCGTGATATGTTCTCTACGAATTGATCTCAGTTAACCCTTATTATAATAAATGCACTTTATTTGTCAATCTTCTACATTAGGTGCCAATTCTCCAACGGTGGGTATCCAGCTCTGCCCAATTTTTTGAGGCCAGTCGCTCTGCTTCATTTGACTCGACCATGGAAGGACTGCTACCTGGCTCATAGTTCTGTCCACAGTATTGGTATCAGTAGATTGTACTATACTGCAATTGATCTACCTCTTCTTACGCATATACAATTATCAACCTACATAGCAAACGTTTCTGACAATTTTATTTTCAGATCGAAATGCCATTCGCTGTCCGCAATGCACCAAGAAGGAACAAACACTTACCTTTCTAGAGCTTCATAAGCCGTCTCCAGTTGAGCAGTGTATTTCACAGCAGGAGTACGAAATCTTCCAAGCTAGGAAACTGGCAGAGTACGTTTGTTTATCATTTCAGTGAAGTATACATACTATTATCAGACCACTGTTGAGTTAATGAAGCAGGTAATATTTAATTAGATTAGAATGGTAGGGTAAAATATGCAGTTGACAAGTTATCAGGTTAGTTAGTTGGTTGGTTTAGGTAGCTACTTACATACATCGATACTTAGTTGTTATAAATGTTTGATTGTTAGTTGCTTAGTTATCTTGTTAGTTTCTAGGTTGTTATTTTTGTTACGCACTCCTTTAGTTAGTCGACCGTTCATCCCTTCCTTCGTTCATTCCTTCATTCCTTCCTTCATTCCTTCATTCCTTCCTTCATTAAATTGTTCCTTCCTTCCTGCCTTCCTTCATTTCTTCATTTGTTCCTTCCTTCCTACCTGCCTTCCTTCATTTGTTCATTCCTTCCTTTCTTTCTTCGTCCATTCATTTGTTCATTCCTTCATTCCTTCATTCCTTCCTTCATGAAATTGTTCCTTCCTTCCTACCTTCCTTCCTTCCTTCATTTGTTCCTTCCTTTCTACCTTCCTTCCTTCATTTGTTCATTCCTTCCTTTCTTCGTTCATTCATTTGGTCATTCCTTCCTTCCTTCCTTCATTTGTTCATTCATTCCTTCCTTAAATCATTGATTCATTTGTTTATTCATTCATTCATTCGTTCATTCAATCATTCATTCATTCGTTCATTCAATCATTCCTTCCTTCCTTCCTTCCTTCCTTCCTTTCTTCATTCCTTCCTTTCTTCATTCCTTCCTTTCTTCATTCATTCATTTGTTCATTCATTCATTTGTTCATTCCTTCTTTCCTTCATTTATTGATTAATATGTTTATTCATTCATCCATTCGTTCATTCAATCATTCATTCATTCGTTCGTATTTTTCGTTAGTTTGTTGTCTTAGTCCATTTGGTCGCTATTTAGTTACTTACGTAGATAGATAGGCAGCTAGGTAGTTAATTAAATAAGGATATCGAGGGGTACGGACATACAGTAGGTGGATAGGTTAGAGCAGTTAGTTATTTAATGATAGGTTTTGAGGGCCTACTTAAGCTAAATAAACTGGTACGTTTTAAATCGGTGAGGTTATTTGATATTTATTTATGTTTATGTGTTGATGTATAGTACAACATTTACCAGTTAGAATGAGACACATTGGTAAAGTGGTTATTACCACGACCTTCGCAATGTGTTTAATGCCAGTAAAACGCTACTTTAGAGAGTGAAATCTTCAAAGAGGACACTTCTAATGCCCTATAGATCGATTCTCGGCCAATGTATTTCTCGCTCTACCTTCAACGTAAATTTCAAATCTCTAATTTGAGAAACGTAAATTAACCATTTAAGTATTCCCATTTACTTAAGACTTGGGAAGCATGTTGCAACTAAGAAGGTCAGTAGAGGATTGTAGTTTTGGACTGTTTTGAGTTTATTCTACTGAGTTTAATACTAGCGCAGTAATACGCAGGGCAACAAGAAATCAGCATGTCGAGTTTACACTTCTCGATAGGATATTCTTACAAGTGAAACGTAGAAACCGGACGTTCAGATCATAGACTTTCGTATCTTACAGACCAAGGGTACTGTTGATATGCGCACTGTTTACTACCATATTCGATCTACTACCCAGACATACGTAAGAAATACTTAATTCATTACTATGGCATGAACATACACGTCCGTAACTTCCGCAGCCTCGTTCCGAGATTCGTCAGCGCATATATTTTCAATGCGGAAATCACCACCGTGACATTGAAGTTGCACTCCAAAACCACAGAGAGAGGTTCAATTCGAGATTGAGGTAACAATGTTCTTACCGGTCATCCACCCCTACGAAGTCGGTAAAGTGAGTACCAGCAATGTACGCGGTAGTGGTCAAGTTTTGAGCAGGGATAACTATGGTGAGAACACTTCAAATCCCATCTTCTCCATAATATTCTCTGTCTAGGGCGGATCGAAATATTGAGTCTTTTGTACCGTTTGGTATAATTTGTTTATGACATCTTGTCTCCAAAACTGTTTAATTCTCACTGAACTTCACTCCTGGCGACTCTTAACAATTAGCTTGGAATTGAAAGCGACAATTCTTGTATTGAGGGAGTCATTTCCTTTCCTCTTTATTTCCGTAATACTCAACTGTTACTAAGTGCAAGGTCCACGCTATGTTAAGAGTTAAATAAGTGTATGATAAAGTAACAGGAATGATCTGGAGCGACGACATGCTAAGAATGATCAAAGTATGGTAGTTCCTACCTACAGCAACTTCTTCATTCGAGAGCTTACTCTACTTGGTATAGTACAGATAATACTTTCCGCAAGATTGTATCGTTTTTACATCCTTTGCGCTTACGTCCTTTGCACCTGTTGGTGTATTCTTATCGTTCTTTTCTTATCTTCCATCAATTTTTGGCCATTTCTTTTCTTCACTTCTCCATTCCTCCGCTGATTACAATTGGTCCAATCTCTGCAAGGTACCCATGCCTTCTTTACGAACTTCTAATGCTAACTTATGGTAAATCTTCGCAAGTTTCTCTTCTCACCTATGTTTTTGTCTCTCTTGCACGCCATAGGCAGATCCAAAATTTTCCTCTTCACTACCTGCTAGTTTCAGTTGTGGATTTTTGGGCATTTCTTTTCTTCAGTCTCCATTCCTCCGCCGATTACAATTGGCCCAATCTCTGCAAGGTACCCATGTCTTCTTTCCCGAACTTCTAATGCTAACTTATGGTAAATCTTCGCAAGTTTCTCTTCTCACCTATGTTTTTGTCTCTCTTGCACGCC
>JAAAKL020016415.1:0-11040 GCA_010016065.2 Carybdea cf. marsupialis auct. non (Linnaeus, 1758) | reverse complement strand
GGTTTTCCTGCGGACTATAGATACCTTCTATTTTTGATAAATATCATTTTATGATACATAGGTCTCCTAGATTAGCTTTCTCAGAATCAAGAGAGAAGTGCAACAGGAGTTCGGTCAGCTCTCATAAATCAATGCTCGAAATTATAGGTGTAGAATTGTTTGATAGGATACCAGAGAGTTTTTCATAATCTCTGAGGATACTAATAATCCTAGAGTAAAGTGAAAATGGTAAATTGGTTTGGTTGTAACATGACAGGACTACAAGTTGGGAACCATTTGTGTCAATTTTCGTTTACGAAGACCAGTTGAGACACCCAACTATCATCAAAGAAACCCGTACCACCTCCCCTTTACATCCCTCGGCATACGTTGCATACGTGTTTACTGACGTGATGAAATGACACGATACCTTTCGTGAAAAGAAGAACGTTAGTATTTAAAGAATTATAGTTCTGTATTCATGTACAATTAGGTGCTAGTGCAGAGAGTATTACAATAACAACGCAGATGCTACACAAAGAAAAATTAAACGTTATGTCTTAAAGTTGCCATTCGTCTCAAATAAATCTTGATATATTGATAATCAACTGGCTGCCAAAGAATAAAATTTAACATATGAAAGAGTTTATCTTATCATTTTTCATATAACCGCACAAAACCATACTGCAACATGGTTATGGCTTGATCTGCGTTTTACTAATAAAATTTCACCCTCCAGAGGGGAACCTATACAGATGCATTAGTTGTTTTCTTGCTTTACTTATGTCTAGGCTTGACATGCAACCTGTTCTGTTGGATCAACCACTCCTATCACTTTAAATGCATTCAACACGCGTATTGTGAAATGCTTAAAATCTATGCTGAATTGTCAAGTGATTGATGATAATAACAATTTTTATGCTTCTTGGTCATCTAATCATTCTGTAACTTTACAGAAAAGTAAGCTCTACCACGATACATAGAATTATTGTCGCTTTAGCTTGTAATAACGGGGAGGTTTTACAGTAGCAGATACTGAAATGCTCTTTAAGATAATTTTACACATTAACAACAACAATAATACCACAAAAGTTGAAAAATAAAGAAATTGCCTTGATCAATAATACTCTAAGTTTGTTATGTTTGGCCAATCCTAGTTTCTCTTATAATATATATAATACAAAGAGTGCAAGACTACATATGTAAGTTTGTCAAGGACTCTGTTGCTGTCAAGGATATATTTCTATAATAAAGCCTATGAATGATTTGAATAAAAAATGATAGCAATAATGATAATGATAGTAACACGGTATTAATGATGTCAGATTATGTCATGAGTTGTTGATTATCTTCTATTTACTACCAACAATAGACACCGTGTGTTTACAAAGTTAATAGAAATAATTGCTGTTCTATTTACGTTGGTCTTTGTATAAAAGTCATGGAATTTTGTTCCACCATGGTTTCGACAACGCCTAGGTGGATGAAATTGTATTTGCTCGTGAATTTTGCCTGCGGTAGAATTGATTATCTTTAGTGATGACTGTACTTCCTGTCTAGACGATGCACACATATTACATGGGGGTGTAGAAGGGAAGCTAATCATAGTGTGAGACAAAGACTATGGATTGAGGATAACAACCGTCAAAAATTGGAGAGCAGAACGCTTTCAATGTTCTCTTTTTATTATGATTGCAATCATGCTGTTCTCTAGTCTAAATAGGATGCCTTTAGCTGAAGCATCACGTTAAAGCTTGAGATCAACGAACCGTATGGAAAGTGAGTCAGTAGTGAAGCCATACATAGCTTGAATGATAAGAACATGCCTAAGTTAGAAGGTCATCCTCATGTTTAAGACGGCATGATAACAAGACACGAACATTAAACACACATCAGCATCACTACCTCGCAATCAAAGAAGTTGTGATCAGATACCAATTTAGATAAATGGTCTTTCTCGTTTACACTTAAATAAAACACGTATTGTTATCATGTGATGCTTTATTCTCTTATAAATTGGTTGACGCACACTGGAGACTAGAGTGACCGTAGAAAAATAGTACAATCGTACGTTTCTCATCGTTGTTTTCTCTGTATCAAAATACACAGATGATGTCAAGATTTAAGAAAGTTATTGTTCTCTTTTTCATGGTTAATGAATCATAGCACAGAATACTAAAAATCTAAAATTTACGTTCCTTGAGTAGAATATCTATTTTGCAGCGGTAAAAACCCTTGGGATATCTTGAGGAACGATTGACGTGAACAGGAGAAAGATCAGAGGATAAAACAATCACGAAACCTTCCTTTGAGCAAATCTCATAAACAAGTGTTGGTAAGAGAGCATCTAGGGGCTGTGATGATCTTTTCACTTTTTCTTTACAAGTTAACTAAAAGAATTTGTGTAGATCTTGCTAAAACAGACTAATATAATGTCCTCGCAGACAAGCAGGTCGTACTTTCAGAATGTTAGTTTTGTACTAATAAATGAATTTAAAGGAATAGCCCCAAGAAGAAAAGAGTATCAAGGGAGTCATATGGCATTTTGAAATATAGAAATGCTGTTCCCTAAAGTAAAATACCGAGTACAATACACAGAGCACATAGAAAGTGTAGATAAATACTGTATTTTGTTTTGTATGTGTATCCAAGGTGTCACCAATACTCTTTCATTACTTCTTTTTTTTCCACTACTACTCCTTGTAGGCTCTTCGTATAACCTTACAAAATGGCCTTAAGTCGAAAATAGAGGCCTAATTTTGAAGATGAACGCTGTAAACGTACAGTTTTGCCCTTAATAATTTGATAGAAATTCTACTGCGTCGTCGATCGTCGAAATATAAATATCTCTTGGCTCCTGTCTTGCTTGTGGTGGTGTACAATGTACAAAAACTTGTTATAATGTTAACTTCCTTTGCAAAGTAACCACATGGCAAAAGTATACTACTTACAGGTGGAATAGCCCTATTCTGCTCTCGCTTTTTTCCTCCACGGTTCTCGTCTTGGGCATTAGGGATGTTTTTGAAGCTTATTTTTGAAGCTTGGTTTAAATAACTTATTATTAAGGATTAAGGATACCCCAGCACGTACGTGAAAGTAGGAAAACAGATTGCCAAAGGATTTAAATATTACTAAATCCAAAGCTACGTTGATGTGGTATTTTGTAGTTGCTTCAAGGACACAATGCGTCCTCGAAAACATATGATATAACGAGGAAAGCATATGTCCTCGAAACAGCTAAGCAGAGACTGGCTGGGCTGTGTTTATTGGCATATTTTAACTTAATTCTTAAAAATTATTACAAATTCAAAATTTACTTTGTCAGGGCAAAGGCGTTATTGATTCTACAGAGTGAAATAACATATTCTTGCTGACCGGTATGTGAATTACAGCGGACCGGCGGTTTAACAGGAGGCCAGGGGAAGGGGTTCCAAAAGTCCCAGATCAAAGCAGAATAGGTTCCTTTCATCTATCTCATAATACCATACCAGTACATTTTTACACGAAGCAAATCTTCTTTGAAGTAGCATCAAACTTGACCGACGGCCTCTCCTCCTAAATACACTTGAATAATGCATTGGCTAAAAAGTTTGTTGTGTGGTTACTGTGCCCTTAGAGGGGACTATATAAGAAGGTTCCCAGCAATGTCAAGACTATATGCCGCATCATTATCTGCTTCTTTGTCTCCTTCTTGTCCTCCTTCTGCTTCCCCTTCTCCTTTCCCTTTCTCTTCTCTCTTGTTCTCAATGCTACTAAGGGAGCACCTATTTCTGAGAATGTTCTAGGTATCGTAAGGATATATTTGATAACCTGAAAGATTCACCATCAATAAAATTGAAGTCTTGATTGGAGCAGCTATGGTATAATCTCAGCATGAGAGGAAGGTCCTAATGATTGATACCCGACTCCTTCGTGGTGATTTCAGATTCCTGCGTGGTGATTTCATTTGGTACTCTCAGAGTTGTATATCCCTGCTTAAGGCGCTCAAAGGAAAATCATACTTACGACAATGGTATGTTAGGTATCTTTCATGCCATGGTTACTGTCATCGCATCTCAAGCAGGGCTCCCCCAATCTTTTCTACCTTTACACGCCAGTGCTATCTCTATTTATCTCTGTTTTTTTTCAACTTGATGTCACATAACACAAATTTCGTTCTTACCAGGGGCATATATGTCGGGAGGGGGGGCTAGGAGGCTGAAGGGCCCGATATTTAGCGTCAAAGTATGTTCTTCCTCAACACTGTGCGATCAAAACAGCTTTGTATCTATGTCAGAATGTGCGTCAGAGGCCGTTTCTGAGAAGCATTTTCTTCGTCGCCCAATCATGATGGGCGACATTTTCCCACTCCATCAATTTCAAATTGTAGCCTCCTAAATATTTCTGTCAAAATTACGTTGACGCTTACGTTTTCACTCCTTGCCTGTATCTCATTGGCACAACCTTTGATTATTTTTTGGTATCAGTTTTTCCCCCCTCCAATATCCCCTCTTTCATTCTTTCTATTCTTTAGACCTCTGCAATTTATAAATGAACTGAGAGTATTATGGTGCTACGTAATTTCACATTCAGCCTCCTGATTGTTATGATTCCCCTTAGCTCTTCCTGCTTGACCAAGGTTATTGAAACCCTCAGTGTTACCGTCCGCAACTCCTAGAAATACTTAAGGCTTTTCTCCTGCTACCTGCCATGAACTTGGTCTTCTTGGCTTTAAACTTCCATACCTTCATCTTCTCCTTCCCCACAACCTTTACAAATGGTAGTCCAAAAGTCAAGATTCATGTATGTTATTCTTTCTTTGTTTAATTTTGCCTCCCAAATATTGTTTTGTCCTTCTTTGTGTTGGAAATGGAGAAAGTTGACGCTCTACTTTTTCAGAGAGTATTTCAAATATTTACTGTTAAAGGGTGCCTACGTCAGCATTTTTTCAGAAACTTTCGACTTTTATATCTACAAAAGTATTAGATTAGAACTTTGTACATATTAAACGTAACGTAAGTTCACCTAGCGCTTGAAATATGTGCTGTAGTAACTTTGTAATGTTGTTTATAATATTTAATAACAGTTTTATCGTAGAAAATGCCTATGAATTTCAGTAATAATACGTAAAAAATGCAAAATTGTGTATTTAACTTAGCTTAATTGTATTTCAATAAGACAAACCTACAATATACCTATGATTTAGTTTTAATCCTGCATCGTTTTTGAAGCATGGCGAGTTATCGAAAAAGCACCCTGTGTACTAAACTTACATCTCAAAACCCCGTGTACAATTTGGGTTAAACTTGGGCCGTGATGGAGTTCAACACTCACCAGCTCTGCTTTATTCTGGCGACAGTCTTTTGCACCGCTCTTTTACCCTTACCAGCTTCTCTGGCATATATCATTCAGGATTTACCAATACTATACATCTCTAGAAACAATGCCACACGCCTTTCTCGAGTCCAAAAAAGTGTAGAACAGGTTTACTTTGACATGCCTCTCCTGCAACATTTTCATAATAAAAGCTGCGGAGCCACGTTGTGGTTTCTTTCCACCGATTGAGATCAAGCAGCATGTTGTTTCAGAGAAGAGCGTCAATAACGTTCCCGTTACGATTTTTTTCATTACGACATAATCCAGCAGTCTTTCATGCATGAAGTTCATAAAATCAAAGGGGTCGACCTTCCTCTTGTACATGGCGATTTACTTTATCTAACCTCCATTCGCATGACTATTCTTTCTCCTACATTCGACTTTATGCAAAAGGATTTTTGGACTTATTCCTCAGTCTATAGACAGTCCAGAGGACTCTTCTGCCCTTCTATCTCATTTTATTCACGGCAGCTCTAACATGCTGCCCTGTTTACATTTGTGGCCGCATTCCTAAATCGACAGTAGGCTTTTAAAAACTCTCTCTATATCTTAACCTTCTTGGACCCTCCGTTGGAAGCAATCGCTCTTAATCCTTTAAAAACGCTACCGCTCCAATGCGCTGTTTGCTTATTTCCCTTTGTTTGTGTACCTTGAAAGTTATTCTTATCCTTCCAAAATATTCCTTTAGTACTTTTTTCCTCCAGGCTTCCTCATTGGCCTTAGAAAAAACTCTCTTTGCTTTTTTCTTCCAATCCCTGATGGCCTCTTTCTTGAATTCCCTGATTGCTTCTTTCTTGCGTTCCCTGATGGCTTCTTTCTAGCATTCCCTCATGGCTATTTTCTTCCTTTCCCTGATTGCTTCTTTCTTGCGTTGCCTGATGGCCTCTTCCTTCCGTTCCCTGGTGGCTTCCTTCTTGCGTTCCCTGATGGCCTCTTTGTTGGATTCCGTAATGGCTTCTCTCTTGCATTTCCTGATGGCTTCTTTCTTGCATTCCCTGGTGGCTATTTTCTTCCTTTCCCTGATTGCTTCTCTCTTGCATTCCCTGATGGCTTCTTTCTTGCGTTCCCTGACGGCTTCTATCTTGCATTTCCTGATTGCTTCTTCCTTCCGTTCCCTGGTGGCTTCTTTCGTGCGTTCCCTGATGGCTTCTTTCCTGCATTCCCTGATGGCTTCATTCTTGCGTTCCCTGATGGCTTCTTTCTTGCATTTCCTTATGGTTTCCCTTTTCCATTCCCTGATGGCTTCTTTGTTGCATTCCCTGATGGCTTCTTTCTTCCGTCCCCTGATGGGTTCTTTCTTGCGTTCCCTGATGGCTTCCTTCTTGCGTTCCCTGATGGCTTCTTTCTTCCATTCCCTGATTGCTTCTTTCTTCCATTCCCTGATTGCTTCTTTCTTCCGTTCCCTGATGGCTTCTTTCTTGCATTTCCTGATGGCTTCTCTTTTCCATTCCCTTATGGCTTCTGGCGTTCCCTGGTGGCTTCTTTCTTGCATTTCCTTATGGCCTCTTTCTATGGCCATGTTTTTTAATTCTTTCTTCATATTGCTTGATGGTTTTCTATACCTTTGTATTCAACCATCATGATTCCTTTCTTTGGTAATGTTCTCCCTTCGTGGTGTCACACACGTCCTCTGCTGTTTCATCATAAAGATGCTCATGGCTTTCCAGTTTTCTAATGCTGTATTTTGGTCTCTTTCTTTCTTTTCTCTCTGGAATCGGATAGGTGGGTGAGAAACTGTTTTAAAGACAACTTGATGCTGCCCATTTTGATGAAGGGTTAGCTAGGACTATTACCAAATTTTTACAGTAGATTCATAGGTGACAAAATGTAGCAAAAAATGAGGGGCAAATATATTCTCCTATCTCATCCGGTTGCCAAGACACGACTTTATCAATTTCCTTTGTAATACGAATGTCAATGTCTGCCATAGAGCTCAAATGTACTGTTTTATGCAGTACTAAGGTTCCTACTCATTGCTCCTTGAGACCAAGTTGCATGGAGCACGCAGGAATTGTTGGGGAAAAAACTGTCTGCATAGCTAGATGATGTGTTGGACCCTGATCTAAAGTCGTTTAGTCTTATTTTTTTCTTGCACAGAACGTTAAAATAACACGGACGTAATAGCGCAACCACTTTTGTACTTTAAAAGTTTAAAGTCTGACATTTCTCTGAGTACAAAATCATTAGAATAAAACATGATTAGAAAGTAATGGAGCAAGACATATTCTTATGTGTTATTAAAAGAGCTAATCAATGCACTGCATGATTGATTTTGTTTTGACGAATCAGTCGTCGTAGAACTTTATAGCTACCAGAAAGGTACCAATAAAAAATCGATTTCTTTCTGTTTACAAAGCAACGGTTTTCTTGCTTTTAAGAGGGCTCGTTCCAGAACAGCCAAGTGAAAGACCTAGTCATCGAAATGAGAGTTTGATAGGTGCATTTGTTTACGTGAGTAGATAAACACTAGAATATGGGCTCTCAAAGTAGATAGTTGTACATGTTGAAAAGCAACAAGTTTGTAAATAATTAGCCTTTAAAAGAGAGAAAAGTTTACAACTTTGAGCCCCAATCAAATTTTGTGTCCGTTGTAGAAAGAAACATGCCCCTTATATTTTGTGATCCTATGGCTTCTATTTATCAATTATAACCATTTTTCAGCCTCTCTTTTCCTTTATTTTTTTGGCCTGTAAAGTTCAGGCGAAGATTTAACATTATAGCTAGTAACTTGTTTCTCCTTCCTGAACTATAAATCGAATGATTCGGATTCGGTTTGTAATGAGTGACTTGCGACATAGATGTTTTAAAATCTCAAAGGAGAAAAATTGTGGGACAACAGGGAATTGAACCCACGGTTTCCGCAGTAGCGCAGCGGTGATGCTTTTCCACCAAACTACGGTCTCCTACCAACTAGAGAGAGAAATTTGGGACATTTGTTGTTTGGATATTACGTCATTACAAGTTTGTCAAGATTAGCCGACAAAGATCGTTGGAAGTAGCCACTACAGGCAGTTCTCCATGTTGACTACGTCAAGAAAAGACGAGTAAAATGCAATTCCTAACGACACACATCACCATACTATTGGCAGCAGAGCGCAAACCCCAAACCATTACGTCAAAATTCGGAAAACCTAGCCACTCGACTATGGTGCCTCCCACTAGTCAGACCCTATTCTTGTTCCTTTCACTTTTCCCAAAATAATTCTATTGAGCATCTCTACATGAGCAATTATTCTAGTCTATATTCATAGGAATTCTGTTCTGTCGTATCATCTTCTGTGAATCATCGGTGTATCCTAGTTAACTTAAGCTCTTTCTCTTGGAACCTTAATGTCAGCAACTGAAAAGGATTCATCCTCCCTGATCCGATCTCCAGCCCTTTTGTACAAGAAGATCAGGAACGCAAGATGTGATTTGAACTTTAAGGCGATCTTATCAATGTCCTTCATATTTTCAATTATATCTAATGTGCTTCGATACAATTTATCATGATCAGTCAGCTTCAGTATCTCTTGTATTTAAGGGAGGAAATGTTTCCTATGAAGAACAACGTATACAGGGTAAGGCTTTGATGAAGATAAAAAAGCTGTGAATTGGTGAAACTGCTGCAGTGGGTTTTCGAATACGAAGACCAGGTTATACACCTTGAAAAGGGAATTCTGTCAGCCGTTTGGAAAGAGTATCAAACGTCTACAGATATTTACGCACTTGTGTCAATACCCTTGTATAGCTCAGGGCGCTTAATCATCCAAACTCTTATGAATTTCTCAGGCCTTTTATTTCGATAATAGAAACGACTAAGCTATTTGCTCATAACATCTACGTTTTCGCGTTTTGTATATGAATCTGTCAAATATTTTGCACGATCTATGTAAAGGAAAATGGAATGGTTTAACAAGAAAGACAAATTTTGTAATAGCATCAGGCACAATAGTTATAATAATCAGTGGACTATGAAAGTGAACTGGGGGAAAGGCTTCGAGTCTACCTAAACGTTTTGAAATATTTGCTTTAATTAGCCTATTATTGTGCAGTGAGAGTGCGTTGACGATGCGTGAATTCCCAAAACGTAGGAGGAAATATCTCATTGTGCCTGTCTATGTGAGAGGGAGGAGGTGAAGACACGCGGGAGCAAAGAAAAAGGTGTCACTGAAATGATTGCAGTAGTGTTACTACGAATAAGAATGTGCGCTTTATACTTAATTAGTCGAAGGCAAGTAATAGTCCAGTTTTGTAAGTCAGTCATATTTTAACTCTTCAATACCACCAAAAACGTGCTTCTCTCATGCCCATTGAAATGCGACTACTTATCCATACTATTGTTTAGAGATCAAAGCATGTGATGTCCAATTTAGTAATCTATTTTTGTTGAAATTAATATAATAATTATTAATAAAGAGCTCATAAATAGATTAAGCAGTATCGACAAAATGAGAAAGGAACACTAAACCAGTGTTGTTGAATTGGGCAATTCTTAATCCATCTTAAAGACCACAAGATCCATTGACTGATTTTGTTGTTTGATCTTGATGCTTGGGCGACGGAACAGAAATGTTTAGGTAGCGTTACAATCTCTCCTCGCAAATGCCACACTAATCGATGATTCGGACCAACGTGGCTCATTGCAAGTGTTAACTTACGTCAATGTAGACGCGCTTGAATAGCTTTGTTTCCAAGTGGCGCAGGGATGTAAAGATGTACAAAATTGCCCTAAATTTTAACTCTTGCAATTACAGTGGACTAATGACCAGCTAAATAAATCAAGGCATCAGCTGATGTAAAAGACCAGCAACTATGACGATGGCATGCCACAAGTATTGTAGAGATGGCAGATGCCAGAGATGACAGATGCTGACAGCGATAACTTCACTGTGTTCCGTAGCATTACAGCATGAAAGCATATGATTGTACACCTACAAGACACTACCCTTGAAATTTTGAGAAATGCCTTTTTGCATCTCTCTTGCTTCCTCTCTGTATTTTCCCGAATTGGTATCATTGGCTTATACCCCGATCACTGAAAATTCGTTATCAATTATCTAATGGAAATATTTGCTTTTTTTCTTTCTAAAAAGCAAAACAATTTTTTCCTAAAAATGTAAAAACAATTTTTCTTTTTACTCCAGTTGAGCTAGTATAATTACTGGAGCATCAGCGATAATTTTGAAATCAATGTTTGTAGACATCAATCATCGCTTAAAATTATCATAAACAGAATCAAGTGCACGACAAACAACTACAGCGATAAGATTAACCACGACTAGAATATTCGCAGCAAAATATATGCCTAGAAATAAACACAATGGCGCAAAAAATATCACCGTCAAAATCTGATCAAACCACATACCAATACCCCTATTTCCTGTGATTTTTAACTACTCGCAGCTCACGTTCCTTCGATTGCTCTCGAAGCTTCACAAGACGCGCCCAGATTTGCTCTCTGGCTTCAGAAACTTCATCATAAAGACGCTTAAGATCGTCAAACTCAGCAGCATCAATACAACCATCAGAAAGCGCTTCACGAACACGCTGCGCAAACTTTCCATAACGCTGCTCACGCTCCAAAAACAAATCCAGCAATTCCATGTCAGAAACACCGTCCAGCTTATGCGACTTTACAAAAACACCGTCGCGCTGAGACGCATGATATTTAGCTATCTGGTCCGTTTTTAGAACCTTTTCAATCTGTTGATATTCTTGAATATA
>JAAAKL020016414.1:0-11040 GCA_010016065.2 Carybdea cf. marsupialis auct. non (Linnaeus, 1758) | reverse complement strand
CAAGTACTCAGGCAGACACACAAGCAGTCATGAACTACATAGTATAGATCTCATAAACATGAAGTGCTTGGGGCGCTTGCCCGGTTCGAACCCAGGACCTCCCACTCCGAAAGCGAAGACTTTACCATTGCACTAAATAGTGCAATAGTAAAGTCGACAATCCGGGTAGCCGATCCCGAATCCTCACCACTACCAGCAACCTTATTATGGTTTCGATTGTCGACTTTACTATTGCACTATTCAGTGCAAAAACCCACGCTACAGTAAGTAACTACGATGTTTAGATCATCATGCACACGAGGACATTACTCCTCTTTGATATAGAAAAGCCTTGGGTGAAAAAGCAAGGAAACTTTACTTTCGATAGGCAGTTTCGACGGTGCAGAAATCTGCGGATTGGTAGGTTCGTTTATCTTGTCAAAACTTCGTACAGTTTTCGACATTGGTTCAGTAGGCCTATACAGGAATGACGGCCTTGCAGTGCTAAGAAGCAACTCAAGAAGTACTCTAGACAGAAAAAGTAAGGAAACCATTAAGATTTTCCAGGACCTTGGTCTAAAAATCACTATAACAGCTAACGTTACTACAACAAACTACCTGGACGTCACTTTTGATCCTTCCACAGGACGATACTACCCTTACCGCAAACCAAACGACGACCCTTTATACATAGACTTTCATTCAGACCACCCACCATCAATCATCAAACAACTCCCTAAATCCGTCAGAAGACGACGTTCGACCCTCTGTTGCGACCAAAAGGCTTTCGACGACCATGCCCCACTGTACGAGCACGTATTACACTCGAACGGACATGACGCCAAACTTGAATTCGGCAATGTAACCCGAACTGACAAGCTTTGACAGAATAGAAGAAGAAAACGGAACATCATTTGGTTAAATCCCCTTACAGCAAGACGGTGAAAACAAACGTTGCAAAGACCTTCCTTAGACTAATCGACAGACATTTCCCACCCTCGTCTGCCCTACATAAACTTTTTAACAGAAACACAGTCAAGGTGAGTTACAGCTGCAGCAACAACATAAAAAACATCATCAACGGACACAACACAACACTACTTAATAAGCACAGACAAAAAGACACCATACGACAAACGACACTTTACAACTATAGAGTGAAAGAAAACTGTCCCCTAAACGGCGAATATCTGAAAGAGAGGGTGCTTTACCAAACAACTGTAAAAACAGACAATAGTGACATTGACAAACGCTACATTGCGATTGCGAGGGGCTCGTTTAAAGACAGGTACAGAAACCACACTAAATCCTTCAACCACCGAAAATACGAAACAGAAACTGAACTTCAAAGCACATCTGGAGCTTAAAGACTATTTTGAAAAAGTTAGACCATATGCAGGTGGCAGGTTACTGGCAGGCAGGATGCTCCCTTTGTTTAGAAGAGAAATTGTTTTTTGGCAAAAGGCGACAAAGTCGGCTTACTCAATAGAAGATCGGAACTTGTACCCAAATGCCGCCACGCGGATCGCGTTATTGTCTGTAGCCTTGTTTATGTAAATTAGATGTTTGTTTAAATAGTGTAGTTTTTAATGAGCCTGCATTATTTGCCTGACGATCGCTGAAACGACAAACTCTGAGTAGCAAATTCACCGTCTCTTCCTTAGGTTTTATTCTATATATCTATATATAATTACTCAGGCAGAGACACAAGCAGTCACGAACTACATAGCATAGCACTCATTAAACATGAAGTGCTTCAGGCGCTGGTCCGGATCGAACCCAGGATCTCCCACACCGAAAAAGAAGACTTTAGTAAAGTCGACAATCCGCGTTGTTGATCCCGAATTCTCACCACCACCAGCAACCTTATTGTCTTCGTCTTCGTAAAACAAATATATATACTATATATACCATATATCTATATATACATATATAGATTTATATATATAATACAACAATAAAACGTTGGCTCTTGCTAATAGCAAGCTTTCGGAAAATTTCTTTTCTTCTGCTACTAACTTTTCTGGACATTTTATACCGCTAAAAAATATTTGTTTACAACTTAAAATTCCTACTGTCTACAAAAGGATAAAAATACTCAATAAAATACTAAGTGAAACATTTTTGCTTGCATAATAAAGTTCCCAATACTTACAAAACGTTAAAAATACCAGCTAAAATTTTTTTGGTTGACTTAATAAATTCCTACTTCTTACAAAATACTTACTAAAATATCAGCTCAGGCAACCAAACAAATAACAAAAGAAAATAAAGACTATCCTTGATTTGATAACGTAGTTCTGCTAGTGTAGAGTTTTCAATGGGCTACTAGTTTACTTTGGGGGGTAAACATGTCAAGCCAGCCTCGTCTTGAGAATCCCACTATGTAGGGTTGTGTCGGGCTAAGGTGATGAATGTAGAGGGCCGTCTTGAGAAACCCGCCAATGTGGGGAGGATAATAGCGCCATCAATAAACATGAAATGCTTATCTTACGTACATTGTATGGATAAAGTTCAACTAATACGTTCAAACCTGATGGGGCTATTATTCCTATTTTTTATTTCCAGATTTCTTCCCTGCGCTTGGGTAATTTGTTTCATCTGTTTCAAAATCGTGACGTTTTGCCTGCTTGAAATGGTTGAAACATTCTGGCTGAAAATGGGCTTCGTTTTTGTTGCCTTATGACTATTTGTCCTATAATCATTCCATCTTCCACGCCATTTTGTGGTGTATTTTCCTACGTACTGCAAGCCGCATACTTTGTATCATATAAGGTATAAAATACCCATAGAATTACAATTAAGTTCGTAATTAATAAAAAACCTTGTACCCGCCTTACTTTGAAACTCATTTGTTTTCACCAGACTTGTGCATGTTTTACGTCTGGGATGCCCACAACTAAAACACCCCTTCTTTCCTTGGATTTGTGGAACCTTAGCACGCACTAGGAGGTTGCCGAGTGTTTTACAATTTCTGAGGGCAACAAAAGGTCCCGGGGTGAAGACAGTCTTTAATTCCTGGGTGCTGCGTAGAATGACAAGGCTTTGCCGAAGTAGTTTATTAAGCGTGATAAATTTAGGGTGATATGTCAAAACTACGGGGACTCCAGCTGCGCTTTCAGAAGTGATAAGAATTGCAGTGTGTTTGGAACATGGTCAGCTCTGTCTCTCCTTCCTGTTGCATAAAACGTTTATTAGTTCATTAGTGCTAATAATTAGCGACTAATGGATTTGAGGGGTTGCATAAAATTTCGGATTCATCATTTCATGAGTGACTAATATATCAGTGCATTCCATAATTAAAGACAAAAGAAACATTAGTTTATCATGAGTCACTGTTGCAAAAAACACTGCCCAAAGCCTCCACTAATTTATTTCTGCTTAAAAGTTTCATGGTTGACTGTAGCACCTAGAAACGCTTCATGAGTTGGAAAAATATTCGTTTTCTTCAAATTTCTCGATCTGTTTGAGGACTCAAGTGATTAAGAATGGATCCTTGAGCAACATCAGCATCAGAGGCGAAAGCAGCGATTTCAAATTCGTCGCAATTTTGAATGGACAGACAAAGGTCCGAGAGTCAGATTTCGGCTAATTGACAGACATGTTGATTTCCTCATCGACAGTACTGGATATCTTCTGACGAACAGGAATTATTGGTTAACTCCGAAACAGCAGGTTTTAGTTCACTTAGATATTTGGTGAGAAGAAGAGGACTAACAGATATAGGAGATATATGCAAAAGTCGACGTTCTTGCGTACTATACACAGATTAAAACACAGTGAATGAGACCACGTTTACACCGATAGCCAAATGATTAAAATGAATGTGTACAGCTAAGGCTTCATGTTAAATTCCTGGAAATCGGTATACATATGTAACAGATTTAAATTCCAGTGCCTTTATTCCGTGATCCCGTGGGCATGATGATGATACGAAAGTGTTGTGGTGGTACGTAATCCATAACATCACTGAAACGGAGATTTGATACAATTTCTTGTCTACGTGGAACTAACGTTTACTCCCACGCATCCTCTGATAGGAAGATGCTAACGGTATCATGTATTCATGTATGCTAACAGGTATCATGTATTCGTTTTAGCATTCGATTTGCTGGCAAGATATTCTAAAACTGTGTAATTTAACTATCGGTTCTGAGACAAGCTGGTAGTCATGCTTAGAGTGGGCCTATGAAATATCGCCCTAACAACATTTCCTAATAACGCAGCGACTCTGCAGAGAGAAGAAACGGAAATTTTACTTCAGGAGGTGCCTGCTTTGAAACGTAAGGAGAGAAGTCTGTGCAATCAGATTTCGGTTACACAGTCTTGAACATATGATAAATGACCTCCTGTAGTGTTTTATAATGCTTGTTTGTTTCAAATTGATACAAAATAGCGATTCAATCGTGATGTAAACACAGTGAGATCAAACAGAAACTTACAGACCTGAACTCCGTTACTGCTTTGAGATCGCAACGGCCCTAATTTTCTGCTTCTGTCGGCTTTCATGTTCAACAGTGATAAAACAGTTTGTTCGTGTGGCTGATTTCACGTTCAAAATATTGATTTGGCTTCATCAAGCACACACGAACAGGGCGAAACAATGAAAATGGCATTGTCCATCGAAGCTCGTGCTTTTAATGAAACTGACTAATAAAACTAATGAAAATATTCTGTCTTTCATTAATCGCTTAGTGCAACACTTTTCATGAGTACTCTTGCTAATACATTAATAAACTAATCATCAGTTCTGATTTATTAGTAAGTTTTATGCAACAGGCCCCAGATGAAGAAAACGTTATCCATGTATCTCAACCATTTCCATGTACGGTGTTGTGCTTCACTTATATGTTTTCTTCAATAATCCATGAAGATGCAAGCATACGGGGATGCGCACTCTGCTCCCATGGCAGTCCCCGCCACCTATCTATATGTTTGTCCGTTACATCCAAAACTGTTGTTTTCGAGGACAAATCTAGTCAGCCCTACAAGATCCTGGGTGGGAATAGCCTTAACCTCTCTGTTGTCTTTTTAAGTAGTCTAACTTGTCCCACACTACAACAGTTGATCCCTTATCTGCTGGCATTATGATGATATTTCTATCCTTAGACAAAATCTGGATAGCATTTCTCTCTTCCTTGACAAGATTGGGGTATGATTTCTCTCTAGAGAAAGTAGATAGAACGTCTTTTTAAACCCTTTTGAGATATACTTTATGTGTAGGTCTAAGCTGTTGAGAGGTGCTTGCCAATATATATACTTTATAATTAAAATAACAAAAATGTAAGGCCAAAAAATTATATACAACTTTTTGTACAGCTTTTATTGTCTTGTTGTAGCAGTTTTTAGTCTTTATATACGTGTATAGATATTTCGTAACATTAATCAGAACGATTATATGAACATACGAGAGTGCTAGATGCATGTATGCAGAGCAGTGTAGAAAGAGGCATTAGAGGAAGACGAAATTCGCCACTCCGAGTTTTAGATCGTATTACTCGCAATGTAATCAATTAAACACAAAAGTCAGTACACGTTATTCGTTTACAAAGACATAAAAGACGTGTACTGAAAGAGAAGTCGCGGAGATCAACGACGAACTAACGGATATTTCGAAAAAATATTGAAAGCTGACAAAGCATCGCTTTTGAACAAAAGAAACGAATTAGTGCTCAAATGCCGTCATGTAAGTCGTTTCATTGTTTGTAACTTTGGTTGGTAGTACTTAAATATGTGTGGTGTAAAGTGACTTGTAAATTTGCCTGATGATCGTGAATACGTGAAACTCGGAGTAGCGAATAGCGTTTCCAAATCTCTTCCTTTAGTGTCTCTTTGTATAGGTATTTATATACACGTATACAAAGAGCACAACATTAGGTTCCATAGTACGGTGGAGTATCATCAAACTCTCTTGATTCGTACAACGGAAACAGCCGTAAATTTAACTTGTGTCTCGCCGAAAAATAAGCAATTGTAACGGTTGACAAAAATAATCTACTGAATAAAAGGTTCTGATCTAGTTTAGAAATAACGGCACTAAAATTCTTTTGTTTGGAACAAATACAATGGAAAATGGCACAACTTCCAAATGTTATGTTAAGGTGGATTATACATAGCACTGTTATTTAAGAATTATTTAGCAGTTGAAAATCACAGGATAAGGCCTGTAGCCTAAGAAAAAGTCGGGTAATTCACTTACTTTTGAGCTCAGCTATGTAGTATTATAGACATATGTACCCTATATATACCCTACGATCTAAAAAGCTCCCTACTCTATTAACTAACCTCATCAAGTGCTTCCTTGCCTTCAAAAATAAATCAGGTTCTCCCTGCGTAGTTGCTCCCTCCTTCCATATGTCGGAGTTGGCGTCTGCTGTACATTTGGCAAATTGGTCATCTTCCTCCGTTCCGCTGTGAAAAGCTGCTTTCTCCGGTGATTTAAACTTAAGAGAGGGTTTTGCTTTCGGTGTTGGCTTAATCTTGCCAATCTGTTTTATTTCTGACTTCTTACTGAGGCTAAGAAGGTCGTCTACATGGTCCACAGCCCTAAGACAAAATTTCACAAGTACATATTAGAATAAGTTCCTGGCGGCTGGGTAAACACAACATGGACAATGTGTGTAAGCTACCTTATTTGCAAAACCCTTCGGTGAAACTCCATCTATCCATACAATGTCCTCTCTCCACTGCGGAATACTCTGCTTCCGTTTCCATGTGAAATCGACCATCATAATCTAAGTGGTGTCAAATTGTATTACCATTCCACTGATTGATGTAGTTATTGACCTTTTTGGTAGTGAATATCACGTTGGTCATAAATGAGATGACACGAGAACTCATATCTTACAAAAGGGGTCTGCCAGAATAGAAAGCGAATCTTCCCAGGCAAAGCATAAAATAACTTCTATTACTTTTTATAGTAGAAACGGAAAGCTTTTTGATCTGATTACATAGCTTGGTGGTTTTTAAATCAAAAATCTATAAATAGTTGTGCGTTTATTACTATTTACATTTCTAAAATCTGCAAGTGGGCCCTAAATGGCACATTTTAAACTCGCTCTCTCATACGGAGCCTGAGTAATACCCTTTTCACATGAGAGGCAAGACGTACGCCGCGTGAAGTTGTAATTTTCTTGTTCGCAAGAGTCTTGGGGCTGACGACGTACGACGTTGATAGCGTCATGTGAAGAAATAAAACTTCACACGTCAGTCAAGATTTCCTCGACGTCAATCGCCATCTTGGATAGTAGCTGCGACACTCAAAATAAATTGTGTCTCTAGTAACTACAAAATGGCATCCTCCTGCGGAACTGAACTGAGTAAAGGGGCAAGTATGTATTTTATACCCATTTGGGTATGGTTTCTGACGAAATTGACAAGCAACAAGAAAAATCGACGTATATAAAGCCAACATGGTGAGCAGGTAAGAAGCACACTCTCCCTAAAATACTAATAATGTACTCAGTAGGTAGATAGTTAGTGCCCCAAAGCACTGTTAATATGTTGCTTGCTTTCGGTTTTAGACTACAGATTTGGACCCTAACACACTTTTCATGTAGCTGACTGATGAATTTAATATAATCAGTAAATGAAATTATCGAGACCTGCTACTCACAACCTTGTTGATTGTTTCCATTCTAGGCAGTTCCGCTTTACCGTATAAAGACGATCTGTTTTTCTTTGTTCCCTATCTCAGTGAAGTACTGGATGTTTTTAGTTTGTAAAGGAGGCATTCCAGTCGTCTAAATTTGTACTAAAGATCCAGCTCCGATTTCAATAGCTGGAAAATACTACTTGTGTTTGTTGTTTTACACCACAACATGCAGCCAATGTGAAGAGAATTCGACGTTGACATGAAGTTGACTTGACGTTGAGGGGACGTGGCATTCGTCAACTACTCTCCTGTGCATAGGGTATAAGAAGTCTTCAAAGAAGATGCAGAGAGCATAAACTAGTTTAAAAGGATAAGACGTACACGTTGTATCCTCACTAAACTGAAATGGAAGAAGTGCTATAAACGCTTCAAAGTTGAATTATTGATAGTTAACGCAAGAGAACTGATCTAGCTACAAGCGTATAAAGACACCTACATGACACCATTCAAGCGCGTTACAAGTGAAGATGCATACAAGAACTGAAGTATGATTTTCGCCTCACACCTACCGACAGAAGTCACAAGATTAACAGTTTTTCATTACCAACATTTTTACTTTAGAAGTATATGAACATTCAACAATAGCGGCGTACCCCAGTATATCAAGAGCTGCAAGATCTTCATTCAAGGTATTATTTTCCCCAACGAAAAGAACACTGGGGTTTTCCTTTGGTAGGAATAAGTCGTCTTCGCCTTTTTCGTCCAAATCATATTCATTGTTGAATATCGAAAGCTTAGGAAGCGAAGAATGCATTGATGATGCAACATCACTTGACTCGTCCATTATAACTTTCTCCTCTTCGATAAGGCTTTTATTTTCTCTCTGTGTAGTCAATTCTGGTCGATTTACAACAGTGACGAATAAGTCCTCTGTACCTTCACAAGCTTGTCCGGGCACCGCCGCAACTATTTCTCTTTTCTAGTAAATAAGAGAAAGAACATGAAGAGGATGAATATAAGAGGTTTTAATAGCCTATACAAAACCATATTGGAGTACAGCATAAATTTTCTCCTAGAAATACCTGTCTACGCTTAGATTTACGGTATAAAGAGAACTCTGTGACCATGCGTTTTGTAACGTCGATAAAAGCATTTGCTAACTTTCATAACATCTCCCTTCCTCATCCTGTCATGGAAATATCACTAGGGGTTCCTTAACATCACGTTAATACGACGCGGCAAAGTAATCCCTTTCACGCTAATCACTTCAGTTCCATCTTCTTGGAGTTTGAATGTGCGGGAATGCAAATGTAAAGGCCTCCACATACAACTAAAACTACCTAACTTTGATTTAATAGTTACCAAAATGTGGTGTTTTTATGCGCTCATGTTAGAGTCCAATTTCATGAATATCTAATAAATCTTGTTGCTAGTCGACCGTATGGTTGAACTTATTTGTCTGTATCTACCAAGTACAGCTTACTTAATCAGTGCTTTTAACAGTAATAAAATACAAAGACTTTACCTACAAAAAATGAACCGATTGCAACCATACGGCATGAAACAGAGAAACTCTGCAGGCAACTCGGTTTCATAGGGTTGAAGTAAGATGTTACAAAGGAACACGCTTAAAAGTTTTATTAGGGTATAAGGCGTAACCGTCAGGTAACAAAGACAGCAGACTGAAAGGGGAAGATTGGCTCACATTGGCTCATACAGTACTCACTGCCGGTTTTAGGAGGGTGCCGACTATGCCACGGCACAGGGCCCTGAACCTAAGATTGAAATAGGGGGATCCGATTATCTTATCATTCAATACACCCAATGAAATTGAAGGGCCCCCAAATCACTTTATGGCACATGGCCTCCTCTTGCCAAAAAACCGGCAATGGAAGTACTGAGCGCTACAAGAACCAAACTAAAGTTCTTCAACAATATGAAATCTGCTGGAGACCGGGCTATCACAAGATATCTGGGATTTCTGAGAGTATAATGCAATTCTTACATCACCGAAAAGTATGCGCTTAATACCGCTAATAAAGTAACCAATTGAATCAACAGATATGAACAAAATCTTAAAGCTAAGAGGTAAGGTAACGACTGCAAAATATTTTGTATTCTATCGAGTGTCGGACGAAAAAAGCTAAAAGCAATACTAAAGTGTTTTCGCTATTACGTGCAGTTTTATTTATTACGTACGCAACTCTTCCTCGCATTTTACAGCGGTTTCAATACTGCTTTTAGAACAATGAAACTGACAAAGAAACGGACTCCTTCTTCAGTCTCTGCGGTCAGCACCAGATCATCACCGCATGGAAGTTCCCAGGGTCCTTGTCCTCTATATGCCTTCGCAACGTCATTCAAAACAGTGATGAAGAAGTATAGGCTCAGTGCCGAACCCTGGTGAACTCCTACCGTCATGTTAAAATTCTCAAAGGTTCCACCTGTAATCCTGACCTGGGATATTGACTTCCCGTAGAGAGACATTATGTCCTTGACTAGCTGCTTTGGGTTTCCCAGTTTACGGAGTGCACTTGAAGATGTGATAGAGGCTCTTCTTCTTCTGTCCGTACTTCTCCTGCAGTTGTCTAATGATGAAGATAGTATCATTTGTAGATTTGCGTGTATCAAAAACGAAGGTGTCATCAATCTTCACCAGAGTCTGCAGCCTTCTGTACAATACCCTCTCTTATATCTTTATTGTATTCTCTAGAAGTCTAATAGCTCTTTGTCTAGGAAGATAGAGGGGCGATAGAATCATGGGGGGGGGGGCGATGAAATGAAGGGTGATTGGATGATTGGATGACCGGACGGACAGTTATATAAAATTTCTCTGGCATGATTTCATTAAGTAACCGAAATTGCATTATACGCTTATATTTCAGGAGTAGGCTCGACAATTTCTCGAGAGTAATTTTAAAGTTATGTTTCCTTTTTAGTGTGAGCCAGGGGCGGCTCGCAATATAGTGCACTGGTGCACCGCACCCCCTGAGCCCATCGTAATGTATGTTACCCAGATGAGGCTGTTCCTCACTCCATGGACAACGTGAGTTCTTGTCCCGGGGTCTCTTTTTCAATTGACTCATTTGTAAACTATGAGACGAAAGGGAGATTATCGTTGTCTCGTAAATTTGTTTCATGAAGTCAATAAAGCAGCATGGATACAGAGCCAGTACTGCTATTGTCTAGTAATTTACAGACTACAAGTACTCGTGACATTGTAAGCCCCCGGACATTTTTTGCTAATGCGATCTATTGTTGTCAGACATTTCTCGACACTCAATCGGTCGCCGATGTTACGTCAGCTGGGTGCAAAATAGTAAATGCACCAAAGTCCAGTTATAAGAGTCTCTATTCCAATGACGTCAGGACATTCCCCATTGATGTCAGAACGAGCTCTCCCGACGATTGCTTTTCAAGGTTTTGACTGGAAACCACGAGGGTGCCCCGATAAATCGGCACCCAGG
>JAAAKL020016413.1:0-11040 GCA_010016065.2 Carybdea cf. marsupialis auct. non (Linnaeus, 1758) | reverse complement strand
ATTCCGTAACACCTGATTTTATCAGTACACCACTAATATCTTTACAGGAAGCAAAGTTAAGCTGATCATCAAAAATTGGCACAAATTCTTTATCGCGAGTTCTATAAAAAGTGATTTAAGTACCGTGTTGTAAAAGATTTCGATCTCTTAGCCATGATGCAAATACTTCAGAAGATTCCTTGGATAAACTAAGGTCCCTTATAAGGTCACTCAGACTCTGCTGATCAAACAGTACTGGTGTGGAAGAGCATGCAAAGTCCTCGTCATCATTATCAACAACATCAATAAGTTCCTTGATAATCATGTTGCTCCTAGTCTGAATTTTCATTAATATAGAGATCAGGCATCTTTTTCAATTCAGGAATAAGAATATCAGCCTTATGAGTTACTGGTCAAATTACTGACGGAAAACTTTTGTAACTCAAAGATTCTCGCATCTTTCTATATACCCCTGTCAAGTTTATTGAACAGAAGTAACAGTCGTCAGTTGATTTGTAGGCTTCCTCCAAACCATTGGTATCCCAAATTCCAATGACCGTCTGGTTCCACTTGTCCATTGTCTCAAATGTTCTATACATGTCTTGCAATAAACGTGAGGTTCCCATGGTTTGTCTTGGTCTGCTAGGTTTATTCCAAAATATACATGATACAAAGTCTGTTATAGAAAAACACCAGACAAAAGAGTTCTATGACCTGGACGGTCTGCTGCGTGTTATAAAACACTTTCTGCTCATGAAGCCAAGTACACATGGTATCCAAATCTACTGAAACATTTAACATGATTGCAAAATAAAGGCGCGTTACAGAAATTTTCACATTTGGGGTATATCACATATCAGAAAAACTAGAGCTAACCAAAGAATATAAATATGGTTTGGTAATCAACACGCCAGAATTGCCTAAAACAGTCTTTACCTTGCCGACCCTAAAACTTGTGTTGACCTGTGTAATATTTGATAATTTATCGTAAACGTAGACCAAACCTAAAATCTTTTTTATCGAAATTGTATTCAGCTTAGCCCAGTTGTTTTGGATTTCTTTTCATGCCTTATTTTCTTGACGATAAACATCCCGTTTACATTTTTACGCCCAAACTTTCGTAACTAATGTACCCTTTCTACAGAATAACAGGCCCCGGATGTTTTGATATGAAATGGAACTCTCCCGTTAAGTGCTCCCGACAATTTTAAATCTCGTTCTTGAAACAGTGGTCACGCCCTTCTTGTCAGATCGAAGTAGGCCTTACTTATTCATGATCGAGAATACTAGACATGAAACTAGATATTGTGGCATTCCCTGTGGCATCACCGGAGCGCGACTTAAGCAGTTGATTAACTTTCATTTAAATATCTGTTGTACCAATTTGACAATTCCGAGTTAAAGCCCCTCAGTAAACCCGACACTGTACATCTTTCCTCGTGTCTCAAAAACCGCTTGACCGATCAATCTTTTTGTACACTTTCCAGCTTTTCCTCGGATGTAATAAGGATTATTTTAAATAATCCTTGCTTGAAAATTTCTAACGATGACGTCATAAATATCATCAACGAAAGAGTTACCTATGCCAGTCCAAATTTCTATCGACTAAAAATCTTGAAATAAAACTGTCTTTGAGCAACCAACCCTCTAAATTACTTGCAGTATCAATATGTATAGGCAGTCTCTCTTCTCTTCAGGTCTTTTTTTAACTGACTCTGGTATTGGGAAAGAACTTTCCGAGCCATCCCTTTCAACTTCGCTTCGCTTTGCACGCCTCAATACTTACCTCCACTACTAAAACGATACATCACGTTTAGGTCCTATAGTTCATTAATTGTGGGCTTCTTATCAAGGTATTACTGTCAACGCTACTACGCATGTCAACTGCGGAACACTTCTTATTGATTGAAGCGTTATGGAAATCTGCCGCAATATCTCGACGTGATTTCTGTATAAGCATGTGAAGGAGAGTCGTTCCCAAATTTGACGACTCTAATCGCAGTTACAAATTGTTGCCGAGTTATTATTAAGGTACTGAAGGAATGCTGTGAATCGCGCCTTCGTAAGTCAGATAAATGCTGACTAATGACATTTTGGCAAAATCTCCAATTCTGCCCTAGAAGTAAGCAGTTTACACCCATTTGCTTCTATAAAGCACACCATTAAGAAAGGCGTTATAGTATTATTTACTTCTAAATTTAAAATGCCTGTTCTTATGGGTTTAATTGCTCTGGACTATGGTCGTTTGTATTTCCATACATGGTAGATTTTCGATTAATATATAACTTTCCAACCCCACATTTTTTGCAGATTTGGTACATATAAAAAATACTGAAATTATATACCTAAATACTCAAATTTGCTGATACACTAGATTTGATAGCTCAATTTCCTCTTGCGGGGTTAAACTTGATGACATTAGCAGGATTCGAATTGTAAGGATCCGTTAACTGTTGTCTTGTCATATCCAGCGCAGCACCTTAGCATGCCTTAAGTGTGAATGCATCGGCCTCTAAACGTAAATAGTTGACCATACATGTATGAAGTCGACAAAAGGGGTGGGGGTTAGTCTACAAGTCGATAAACTTGTGGGTTAGCTACAAAACAAAGAACGTAGCACAGAGGGGAACGTGACTAGCCTTATGTTTAAAGTTACCGAAGTTGAATTACATCAAATACGTCATCACTCTTTGTATCATATACTTCAAAAAGTTTGTTGATGGTACAGAATAATAAAACTGCACGAAGTAGTTAATTCATTTTGTACTTACAACCTTTTTTCGTCTGACACTCCTCAAAGTACAACTCGTTAGAAAATAACCGAAATGGGAACCAACAAAATTATAAGTTTTATTATCATATAGTTATGCAGATTCTTGATAGGTTATTTAGTGTTGTCTCTAAATTAACAGAATAAAACGTCCTTTTCTCTTCTTCCGTTCTAATCCCGATATGTTAGAAAAGGTTTAGATTCTTGTTATTTTTCATCATATACTTTGTTTTGGTAGGGCATAACGAAAGGTATTCAGTATGATGATTAACAATTGTTTCTGTACATGAGCCATTTTGAAAGAGTTGAATACGTCAACTTTGTGCGAGGTTTTAAAGTCGCTATTGCCCTGAGAACGAGGCGGGCAATAAGAACCATATTATACCACTTTCTAGGAATTTTCACACGAAGATTACATTTTAAAAGGAGCTTTTAACATCATATAGGCGCAGTTAATTGTAGAAGTTAATCAATAAAATATTGATGAAAAACAACAATGAAAGCAGCGAGACAAATAAGTAACTTTTCTTATTTACAACTGGCTGAAAATTGATGACATATAACGATGTAATAGTAAAGTAAAGGGCTACAATCGCCTTACATTTACATTAACAAATTGTTTCAACCCAGATAATCATGCAGTTCTTTTAAGGTATGTACATACTATAGCTAAAAATGCCTTCCAAATACGCAAACTTTTAAGTGTTTAAATGTATATTTGATGTGATCAATTACGAAAGAAAGTGCTCTTTTGCAGCGCTAAATCGTAGAATCACTAAGATTGCCTGAGTCTTAGTGGATGGGGCATAAAGTAAAACAGCAAGGAAATTGATCAGGGGGGTGTGTCTTCATGTGGAACTGACAACGTGACAAGAGAGGAAAACTTATTTAATGCATTTTTCTGAACTTTGTAGTTTTTAAGTTTGAAGCAAGTGGGTAATGGTAGTCAATGTATACAATCCAATGTGTCTTATCAACGTCAATAACAAACGTCCTACATTACGTGAATTGATCACAGAAGTTCGTCTTACTTAGCCTTTGCTACCTCTCCTGAAATGCTTAACGAATGGTAAATCAATTTTGACTGTTCCCATTTGATGGGCTTTAAAATGCATTACAAGATACTTCTGGGTTGCTCAAACGGTAAGATTAAGTGACGTAAAAACAATCTTCAAGTTTAATAATATACATCCATAAATACTCTACTGTAGAATTGAGAAGGCGGTAAAATCAAAGATGGATGCTTTTTCAGTGACCGTTACCAATACAGTGTACTGCTTATCAACTTTGTGACACCAGAAAACCATCCACTGCCTTCATTTTCGTCTTGATTTGTGCGAGCCAAAGCCTACAGAGAAGAGAAGGTATTACACAGTTTTAAACGATTAGACATAGTTGTTGAAGTTGTAAACAATTGGAGGAGAATGAGAAATAAAATGTGTGCTTTATGCTCCATGGTAAATGCTACGGATCACATACTGTCAACATGCACAATGTGCTATTTGCAACTCTTTATCTTGGTGCTTAAGACCAACGTTGCCGACAATAATATCCCGGTGGCTATGTATTTTCAACTTCTCTTGTAACTCTTCAATCCTTTAATTGCAAATCGTATTTTTGTAACACTAAAGAACATTCGTGGGAAACGAGGACATTCGAGGAACTTTCTAGCAAAAATCCACTTCTCTGAGTGTTTGTAGAGGCATTATATCAGACTGGACAAATTCGACAAACCAAGTAGACACATCAATCACGTACAAGTGGTGCAGCAAAGACTAACACATATCATCATTTTGGGAACAGAAATTTGAATAAAAATTTAAAGTTGCTAATATGATATTCCCATAGAACGATACGTAAGTCAACAATATATACTTAAATTTAACTAATGAAAACAGAGCATCTACTAATTAGATGCAATTGTTTTATGCTGTTCCTAAAATGTGGAGACCTGGGGCGTATTCACTGGTTGCGGCAACTCTGTCAGATGTATATGCTGACTGCCGTTGCCTCGTCTCGCTTAAAAATGGCTCATTCGTGAAAATTTGATAAACATAGATATTACCTAGCTCTAACTTACACAAGAAATAGACTAAGGTTCTCTATCAAACGCTCATCAAGTATTTTTCCAACCCATGCTTCATAGGTATGGATATGTGCACTTTTACCCCAATGGTCCTATTTTGTATGAACAAGTCGCTCCTTACTTGGTATTAAATAGTTTTAGTCTTGATAAATATTCCTAGGAATTTATAACTGATTACTGAAACCTGACAGAAAAACTATAGTAAGCATACAACAAAAAGAGATCATAATCATCACTAGCATCTCAATGTCGGCTAAGGTATGTTGTCGGCGAGTTACACAACTGGCTTTTTGACGGAGGCTGAAAACAACTTTTACATACAGGAATTTTAACACTGAAATATTGTCTTAAGTTCTCCAAGCTTCTCATAGCCTTCTTAATACAGACAGTAATACGGTGGGGTTACTATTCGGTTATGAATACACATATGAGCTCTATCAGTTCATACAAATTTTACCTTGTTCGATACTTCCGTCTCATCATCTTCGGGGAGGTAGTCTGGTTCCACAAAGTTGGTCTTATCCTTGAGTTGTTGCTTCTCTTCCGTTACGGGTGTAATGCCGAACGAAAGAAAAACCTTTGGAAGAAGAATGTGTCATTAGGCTTATAAGTGAAATTAATCAGCGTTCTGACATGTTTCATCAATTCTAACTCTTCGACCTGATATCAGTGACGTTATCCTAAATCATTGGAAGACAGGCGTATATTGCACAATTATACACATAAAGGTCGCTCTTCAGAATCTTCAAACAGGTTATTAACGACACGGCAAGGTAAGGTAGTGATAAGTTCTGAGACTTAACAGAATGATACTGCTTGTCAATTCGTTTTATGAGCATGACCAGTGTAAAATGAAAAGGTAGTATATAAAAGAAAATATACCACTCCAACAAAATTATTTACATGAATTCTATAACACAAGAATACAAAATGGTTAAATCACGCGCGAAAAAGAGAATCCTTTATGGTCTCAGGATGACAACTTCACAGAAAATATTTAAAATACCAGAACAAATTTTTGAAAATTACGTTGTTTGACTAGAACTGATATTATAAAAACAACTATGATGATCGGAAAAGAGTCGAAAAATAAAGAAACCACCTATGCAAGTAGTTGCCGCCGTAGTCTAGTGGATACGTTCCTGACCTTCAGATCTAGAGGGTTAAGAGGGTCAGGGTTCAAATCCCGGAAGGGCCGTTGGTGATGTCAGGAAGGGCATCCGGTCTTAAAGTGCTCTATGCTGCAGTAACAAGTCCCATGTATATGGACACCATCAAACCCCATGTATGGGGGAAAAGACGTCAAACGGAGAAAAACAACAACAACAAAATACAAAAAACCCCCCAAAATATTACTTCTTTCAAAACCATCATCAGCAGGCCAATAATGCTAATAGATTGCTTATCACCTCTATAAAAATCGAATAGTTACTCTACATATACTGATAAGTCCACATTTGAAATACCATTGACGTAAACTATTTTTATACTCGATAAAAAAAAAAATACCTCTTTTCCCTCCTCGTTTTTAACAATCTGCTGGGCACTCATGACCTTGGTGTTGGCTATGGCCTTGCAAAGTGATTCTGCAGATACGTTACTTTTGGTTCTCACTGTACATCGCTTCTTACTGATATCAAACGTAAAACTGATGACTCCTTTGACTTGCAAGAGCTGTTCCTCGCATAAATAACGGCAACTTTTGTCATAAAGTCCATCTACTTGCAACGTCACCACTTTCGCAGTCTTATTCGAGTTTCCAAGGAAATTCGTAGTGTGTCGGGCAGACCTAGATTCAGAGATGACATTGTAGAAGTTCTATGATTATGTGAGGGTAACTGACTCACTATAGTGTAAATATGTGATAGGCTGAACCTGATATACGTGTCCAAGGGGATATAAATTTCAACCATGAGGTTGAGACGCCGACCAAAGGAATGTGTCTTGCAGTTATCCACTAGCTTCCTTTGCCCATCTATGTGACAAGTGCCCCCCCCCCCCCCCCTTGGAGAGATGGTCTGCCTCTTTGAATAGCAAAATTCTAAAAAATTAGTTGCCCTTCTCTATCTAGGGGGACAGCCTAAATGATAATACCCCTTGGCCGAAAGTAAACCTGAAAGCTAGGAACGGGAACTTAATTACCGGAAGTACACATCAACACGTGTGAAGATAGCCCTTGTCAAATAAACAAAGCCAAATCAGTATGTACCCATTATGTGTACCCACAGTCTGAAGAATCGCTGTTTCGATCATAGTTTCATGTAAGGTTGGTCTTCATAGATTGATACTACGTCGAGGTAGAAAAATGCCAGGGGGCAGGAACTGTAAGATATCATTTAAAATTGAGAAAGGAGGAACTGTACCATCGGAATGTGGAGCTCAGTTTTATGCCGTTCCATTGTGCTTGTTATTAATTGCTTCGAATTTGTAATTTGGAACAGTTATGTTCGCTCGCTATATGTCGTGACGAGGGCAAGGACGGCACTTGAGAGAACCCACAACTAGCATCCTATTTCCAGATTGTGGAGATGCAGTGTTAATGTGTAGATCTGCCTGTCTAGTAGTAATGGCAGTCTGCTTCCGCTCGTAGTTTAACGACGCTCAAAACTGTGCGGGTCACAAAATGTACAATTTAAGTCTTAAGAATTGTGAAAACGTAGAAATACTATTGACAAGGGCACGAGTAAACTAATACCATTTCAGTATGAATGAGGCAATTTTCTAATCGTGGAAAGGCAACAATCTGATATGATTTAGCTAACAACGAAGTTTGTTGGCCGGGATATGATGGATACCTTAATGAAAACAATGGAGTGCTTTGCCATAAGGAGCATAAGATCAAGACAGCACTTTGAGGAATGCAAACGCAGCGCGTACCGCAGTATAAAAAACCCCACTTAAACAGTGATGAAAAATAATGTATACATTAAGCTATGTCATCAGCCCTTGTATCTAGGAATGGCTAGACATCATCAGTACCATAACAAGCAACGGGTCATGGGCCCAAACGTCTGATCAGGTGAGAATTTTTTTAAGTTCACTTGCATCTAAATTGTTAAAAAGAGCTCACAGATTCCGTTCTTAAACTGAGCTTGCTTCCCTTTCCAGTCTGTCACTAGAGACTATCAAGGTATGCATTTTGGCTTATATTTCCCAATCTCACTAAACTTTCCACCTTTGAAAAAAAATTGCCCCTCCTACCCCTATAGTTTTTCTCTTGGTATGTCTTATGGCCCTGAAATCCCCATATTTCTAAAACAAAACAAAATAAAATGTCCACCTTATCAGTTAAAACAGGTGAAATTTAGCTGAAAAGTCAATCTTAACCACTAATCATCTTTATTGGATCAAGATACACTAAAACTTGCATTGAATTATCAGCATGGTGCATGCTACCAAGAGAACATTTTGGTAAATACAGTATATGTAAGATATTTCTGTTTATATTTTATTGTTTCTAGTGTGCCATGTTTCTCTCAAAAGGGTGAATACATCAAACAAAATATGCCTTTTGCACAAGAAATGTTGACAAAAATGTCCCTCAATGACATTTCCCAGCATGAAATAAGGGGGGTATATAACCATACTTAGCATGTTTTCATTACTTATATTCATTTATGATTTATTTACATAAGATAATACTTAAGATGTACCTGTGATGTGGTCTGATATTCATGATGCTGTTATACACCTGTGTTGCCATTTCTTTGATATGTGCATCACATTTCCTACACAAAAATTAACAGAGAAGATTTTGAACATTGACACTTGGTTCACTTATAAATTTGTGCTACATATAAAAGAATACATTTAATAGATATTCATGTATAACATGTGAATGTAGTAACCAAAATTATTCTATCATGGATTAAACAAATATAGATCTATATTTGCCACATTTGATAATAAACGTTTTTACCATATATCATACAGCTTAAGGTACCACACATAACAGTTGCTTATAAATAATGAAAAGGGCGTTCCACACCATAATGTTTAATAAGAAACCTTTACATACCTGTCCATTAACTGTTTCAGAGACACAATCATTCCCATTTCTTCTTTCATTTGGACTTTATTTGGACCATGCTGGGCAAGTAGATGTAAAGTCTAAAAAATTAGAGAGGACAATCATTCTCTTATCCCTCAAGTACTTCACAGCACTGGCCTTATTCAACTATCGATACAATGTATTTAGAAAAGAAATTAAATATGCTGTACATATTGTCATAACCCATAACCAGCAATTGAAGATAATTATGAGGACCTGCCTTGCATATGTAAACAGACAGATCTGAAACTACTTTGGTAAACTGCAAACACAAGGCTTTGGGATTTCATAAAGTATTAATAAGTCAGTTATAAAATAAGCATCATTTTATCTGAGATTGATGCCTTTTTATTGACAGAACATGCCCGTCTTCCACAATTAATTGAAAACTGCTGTTAAATTGGAATAGCTGTATATAGTATGTGAATGTTACAGGGGAAATATATAAGCATATGTATACAAATCAAAGGACTTGCAAAAGTTTACCTCAGTTACTCCGAGTTTCACGTCCCACAACGATTCTCAAACTGGTGATCTTGAATAGGCATTCGGAGCTTGTCTCCGAATGCCGACATGGGGATTCTTTTGTCGCCGATAAATACGTAAACAAGTAAGCTTAGAAGTAGAAATGGTATAAATTTCGTAGATTTCTCCTAGTTTATCACCAGTTTGAGAATCGTCGTGGGACGTGAAACTCGGAGTAACTGAGGTAAACTTTTGCAAGTCCTTTGATTTGTATGATTGAGCTCTACAGAAATGTATTGAGCACTGTCGCAATGGTATTCTTAAATCTATTTTTACTGTAAGCATATATATATATGCATGCTTATCAATTATTTGTCCAGTACTTAAGAATTGATATTGGATCTTCATCCAGGTCATTGTCAATATTGCATGAAAATAGAAATATTATTACTTATTTGTGTATTTGACACTTTTTATTGCATTGACAATGAACTCATTCATAGACAGCTACTGATTTCAAATCTCCAAACCAGTAGGCACTAAATCTGTCTTGCCCATTGTTTCATTGAACAGATGACTATCTGGCACTATTGGTGCAGGCAGTTATTATCTACACATGTTTGTTTGCCAGCAAATAACATCTTTGAGGAAAACATTATGAGATGAGATCAATGGTCCTTGACAACAAAATTAGGAGATTGGTAAGAGATTATGTCAAGTAAATACGAGAGTAGAAATAAGAAATTCTATTAGTATTTATGCTCACTTTCATTCTTTCTCCCTCCCCCAAACAACCAAACTTAAATGTGTAGTAAAGGTTCAACTCAAATGTAAACAGTGGTGGATGGTGAATTAACTGACACAGGAGACAAAGTACCAGGAAGGGAAAGACCATACCTGTATCTTAGTGTAGATTAAGGGACAAAAATATACAGAGACCACCCCCAGACACAGCACATAGATTGAAGTAGCACCTGACATCAATCTATGAGAAAGTTGTTCAAAGTAATAAAACTTAGTTGAAACTGTATAGTCACTTCAGGGTTTACAAATATTTGGCTGGATGATGCACCCTGGCAGTTTTTTTGGGTGTTGTAAGAACAGCCTCTAGTACTGATCAAGACCAGCAGCAAATAAGATGTTAAATTTTGCCCAGATTTCTTTCAAGAAGGGCATTTATCCCATATCTTATGTAAGGGTGGTGGTCCTGTTATCGTTTCATACCATTCCAGTATGTATATTATATCAAAAATGGGATCACAATATCCGATGGCAATAACTAGGCTATAGTCGGCAAAATTCCACGAACGAATTCCTACAGCAGATCTATCGATAATGCTTTCTTGGACTGTTAAGGATTACTTCAGTCGCACAATTGATTTTACCAGTCGAAGACTACTGTAAATAAGGAATGTACAATTACTTAAGAAGATAGGTGAAAGGATACTTATTTTACTTTTGAGACAGTGTGATCTAACTGTGGTTGCAAATGATGAGGCAAGTATTGGTACATTTATTTACAACTTATGTCATGCAACCATCTTTTAGAATTTAACCCTTTACCTGCGGCTGTCGCAATTCTGCGACGAGAGAGCTATGTTCAAATTTGGCACTCTAAACTAGAACCCATGCCTTAAAATTCGTTTTAAAATGGTAGATCTTGTTCGTTGGACTCTGAGGAATCGAATG
>JAAAKL020016412.1:0-11042 GCA_010016065.2 Carybdea cf. marsupialis auct. non (Linnaeus, 1758) | reverse complement strand
ATATATAATATATATTAAAGAAAATGTACCTTTTAACCATAAGGCTTTTCATGGTAGAGAAATGACTCTGTAGAAACAATTCGTGTAAATTACCAACTACCAATGCCAGTTTTGAAGTGATTTTTTCAAAAGAATTGAATTTCTCTGAAAATGCAAAAGGCCTAACATAAAATAAGAAAAACAGGAGTTATTAACTCTATAGTATATGTTGTTTATTGTATAAAAATTTATTGTCTATAACATATTTTAAGAATTGAGCACTGCTGATATTTAACTCCCTGCAGTTGACACAATATTTGTGTTCACTTTTACATTCTATTTTTCTTTTGAGCAGTATCCCTGTAATTCTAAGTTGCTTGCCATAAATGAAATATTTATGTATAAGAATATACTACTAAGTAGTGGTAAAAAACCGCAGTCTGAAGAACGGCAGCAGCTAGTACGTGAAACCTAAGGTAGCTGCGGTATCTCGCTTTTCCTTTTTTTGCCACTTCTTAGTAGTATTGGGCTGTAACTTATTGCATTAAGCACTCTGTCAGTGCTTGTTTCAATGCTTTTTGGTATAGAACATACATAAATAAGGAGTATATGTAAGAATACGAAATAAACTATATCTAATAATTAAAAACATTCAAAAATTGTTGAAGCCAACAAATTTACCTCATCGTCAGTAAGGTAAATTTATCTGACACTTTTCAGAATGTAAAATAATCAGATTGGAACACGAGAAAGGGAAGGAATAAAAGTTTTATTCAGCTGTGTTTCCAAAATAGTTGTCAGATTGATATGGTCTTGACGAATGAATGTCCATAGAACTGAGTAGTTAATCGAAAAAGGCCCAATGAAAAAACAGATTCTTCTTGACCATAAAACAACAGTTTCCTTGCTTTTACATCGACTGATTCCATACCGGTCAAGTAAAAGGCAGATCTAACCTTACATATGATGCAAAAGCGATTATTCGTATACGTTGTCTTACACTTAGAATTTTAAGCAAGAATTTTTTTTTAGGAGTGTTTTTCGTTTGTGAAAGCCAAGGACGCTTGTTAAAAGCCACCGCTCAAAACCGGAAAGAAGCGTACAAGGAAGATAAGGGAGAAGGTCTAAGTCACCGTAGTATGAGCTATCACGGATTTTAGACGTGAAATTTGTAAGGGTCCAAACGTTAAGCGGTATTTGGATTTCACAAGCTATGGATTTCAAAATATTAGAACGTTGCTGCCACTTTGTCATCGTTCTATTCATATTCACGTGACTATTACGCCTCAACTATAACGGCTAGAAAAGTGATAAGTATATTCTAGGCCACGCGTTGTGGTGCAAGAAATATTGTTTGAACATGGCATTACTTTCTAATTCAACATCTGAGTTGGCCTGCACCAAGGGTCAGTATTCAGTCCATTTCTATACATCTAGTGCGGGGATGTCATCAACGAGAAAATCAGAACCAAATTGCCTTGGAGGTAACTCTTTGCTGGTGATCTAGAAGTTACAGAAGATCATGCTAATGCTTGAGGTGACAGTGACAGTTCAAGGATTTGCAAAGCTCTAGACCTTTGATAAGTCGCGAAACATTGCTATAGAAAATATAAGGGGATCGGGGTGACTTTCAATTGCAAATTGGAGTTGAGAGTGCAGCCCTGTAAATTTGTTTCTACTTTGGTTGGATTGAACTAATATTGTGGAAATCTGCGGGGAATTATAAGCACTGCCTTAGTTAATACCTTATGCCATAACTTATAGCGATATTTACGTGATTCTCCTAGAACGGCCAAGAATTAAGTACTTGGATAGTATTGTTAGGACACTCGGAAATGGACATACACCAGCAGCGCTGATTTGCAGTGACGTAGCCAGGTATAAATAATTCATCCTACCCTATGTTTATAAAGTTCAGACAAAAAGATAAAGCGGTGGGCAATGTAGCCAGAAAATTCCTTCCGTCCAGAAATCCACTAGACTTCCTCTTCAGCCATCCAAAAATGATTTTAAAGATGTTTGCTGTGAATTTGATAAGAGGACAACCATCTTTGGTAAAAACTAGTAAAAACTGGGACTCAACTTGCACACTCAAACATACAACCAGAAACATCCACATCCTACTCCCTCAAAATGGCAGGAGTTGAGCTGCGAAATGAGCCAATATAGGCATGCGCATTACTCGCTAGCCTATACAATAATTAGCAAAAACAATAGTAGGCCATGCCATCTGTGGAAGACAGGACAAAATTTCTTGTTATATTTTAGCACTGAGTCGCTCATCGAACCATGGTCTATGGGAGGCTTTTTACTCAGAAAAACAATAAAAACAGTGACAGGTTGATATTATAATACTTATTGGACAATAAATAGATAAATATTTGTGGAAACCTTTACTCATGCCCGGCAGGACAAACATGACCTCTAGTTACTCCACTGTTGATGGGAGTTATCCGTAATAGTGCAGAATGGCGCTCCATGGTATTTTTAATGTCCTTGGGGATACAGCACTTCTGTAAGGTAAGGTACTCTGATGGTCAGAAAAAGAGCGAAATATCAAAAGCTGGTTATTAACTTATGACATAGCCTTACAATTTCAACTTCTCAACCACATCCACTAAAGATACATCGGAAAACTGGGTGTGACGCCAGGCTGAGGGCGTAAAAACTGTTCATAAAATGCTGGTTTTGTTAAACAAAGATAGAAGTGGGATGATAATAACAAAAGCGAATGCTGTCTTTGCTAATTTTATTAGTATAAGAAACAAGATTTACGTAAAAAGTTATTCAATGCACTGTATAGCAATATCTCATTTTACCTCACTCAATCTGAATTTAAAACACTTTCGCTTCATTGAAAGTATTTTCTCAAATTATAAGATCTGAATGTATCGGTCCATTGAACTAGAATCAAAGTCAAATTAAAATCATCTAGCGTTTCTTTGTTGGCGCTCTGAAAGTGTCAAACGAATCAATATCATCAAGTTGGAGGAAAAGATCGATTTGGAAGCTATTATCAATATCGAATATGAAAGAATAATTAAGATTTTTGATCAGTGAAGCAAAGCAAAACATTTACGATTCGAGCTCAGGTCATCAGGTTAGCTCTTCACTAAGTAACGCGCTACTTCTCGCACCTCACTATGTTGTAAATGGTCAATGTCGGAAATGAATCCAAGCAAGCTAGTCGACACTTAGTAGGCTTCCACGCGCAACGCAAGTGCTGTGACGAAACGATTACTGAAAAAATTTGTGTTGATTCAAATATTGTTTACCAAAGCTACTCAGATTCAACATTGATCATTAACAATTTTACCAATCATTTCGCTCTACAGAAGTTTTCGGTTCCCTACTTCTGTGTGTCCATTTCAATGAAGTAATCGAAAAGATCTCGCTGAAATTGAATAAATGCTGACAATGATTTAAGAAGGTGCACAGCCCTGTTAAAAGGTACGCCATCATCCTGCAATAACTACTAATACTAGTTTACTTGATCCAATCCAGGAGAAGATTCTACAGTCGATATTGATAATGATTAAATTGTTTCCACCTTCCCGCGAATCAGCAATTCTCGTTTACACAGAAATCCTAAAGTGCCAATAACTCGTGAAAGAACTGACTGGACATATTTTTAAGCTCGAACTCACCATTACTATTTCATCTACTGTCATCTATTTTCTATGACGTAAGAAACAGGCTCGCGATACTTCTGTAATGATTAATGTGATTCTGTTTTGTCGTGAGCTATTATGTCCAATCGTCGGACCGAGTTGTAAACACACTTTCAGAAAGTGATAGTAACTTGCAGAAGACAAAATAATTGGTCTGTGGATTCAGAATAGCAGAGCCATGTATGGTCTTTTCTCACACCACATTTGGGATGTATTCAAGAAAAAAATTAATATTACAATACCATGCATGATTCTTTATTACCTTGGATCCTTAAAAATTTGCAATCAAATGTCTACATTCACCACTATCTTCAACAAGCCTTGTCCAGTCCAACTCTTGTTCTCTCCGATGACATCGTCGTCGTCGTCGCCGCCCTTGTTGTTTTTTCTCAGATATTGTTTCAGGTGTCCAATCCGCTTTTGTGTAACAATTAGTTCGAGAGTTTCTTCAACACTGATCCATTGATGAATGATTTCTCGAAAAATTATTCTATTCTTTTTAAATGTTTATATGAAGTTTACAAACATAGAAGAATGAGCTGTTGACAAAATCAATTTTCATTCACCATTTTATTACCACCGCTTTAATTATAAGACACAATCGTGGAATTTGTCAGGAGTCATTTGGTGATGATCCGCATTTATCAGTATCTACATGCCCACTCTTATTCGACACCCCTACCCCTTAAATTTAACAAGAACAATTTAGAGCAAATAGGAGCACTTCGTTCTTCATATTACCTTCCTTTCTACTTCCTTAAACCTCATTAGTTGTTGATAGAACATGAGGCCACGTGTGGTTTCTGTGATTAGTTCTTCTTCCTCGGAATGGACGGCTTGAACGTATAGCACCCTTGATATCCCTTGGGAGACCAGGTGATCGAGTTAACCGGCTACCTTACTGTCTCCCTCTCTCACTTTTATCCCCCTTCTCTTTCAAGTTACAATTTCTTCATACAGAGTCCTAGACAGTTAGAAAACGTAACGCCAGCCCGCAAGACATGAGCAAGGTGCCAGAGATCTTGTCCCAAGTGTTGCATAGGATAAGAGACTGTAATTCAGAGGTGTAGTAGCCAAATCAGTTTATTGGCACTTTGTCTAACTTTTAGATAAGTTTAGTGTCTCGAGTACTTTACTGCAAAGGTTTGCATGACAAGATTGGTAAGTATGACCATGAAGTAGATTAAAGAATTCTAAAGAACCTGAGTTACAATGAGAACATGGTTAAAAATGCTTATTCAATTCAACTCAAGTATTTTATGTTTCTTAGGAGCTGCTGATTAAGCAATCAAAATGGAAAGAACTCAAACTATTCTTTTCAGATTTAGTGATTCGTTAACTAAGAAATGTTAACAATTCATTTAAAGTCGATAAGAATATTTTACGGAAATAAGAGACTGAAAAGACAGTGACAGTTTGCAGAAAGATCAAGATAAGTTACGTGCGTGAAATGAAAAGTGGTTTTCATGCAGGTAAGCCAAACAATACAAGCAGTGGCGGAGCTTGCCTCTAATACATGGTCAAGCCCCATTGTTTACTATAACAAATGTATCGTTAATACCCATACACCCAAGTCCATCTCCTCCTTTATAGTTTTTAATAGTTGGATATCTCTCTGTGCTTTCACCGTATAATCTCTTGTATAATACACCGCAATTTTTCTGGAAACTTAGTCTACTTTATGGGTGCTCTACCTTTAGGAGAGAGAGAGAGTGGCTTGCTTGGAAACTCCATCTTTGCTCATCAGCTAGTGCAGTGGCAGCTTGCAAAGCCTATGAAGAAGATGAAAGAAGAACCTATTGAGGCATAAAGGATTTTAAAAGCTAAAGAAAAATATTTATCTTGCTAAATAAACACTAGCAGAAGGAGTTATTCATATAAGTTGAGAAAACACATTGTTAAGGTGAAACTGCGTCAAAACTTCACCAATTCATTTAAGAACAGTTTAGATAAAGGAACAGTGAGCAGATATGGGCGGCTGCCAAAAGTGAGAAATCGGCGATGACCTTTAACATCTAAAATCTCATTTTTACGATTTTCGCTGAGTTGAAAATGCAAAAACCGCTTTCTTAATGATATATCGGCATTTCTGCTGTGAATCGATTCTTTCTTCAAGAGGTTGCAATCAATCCGTTGCATCGACACGGAAAGCCCTGCACAAATCTTGAAATTTAAAATTGCCGCCTTTTCGTTACTTGTCTGGCTATTGGCTTACAGTGTTGTGATCAACCGCACGACTTTACCTGGAACGAGGCTGATCGAAAGGGCTCTTATGTCTTGTTTGGTTTGCAAGCTGTAGGAGAAGGAACTACTCTGCCGTTGATATCGTTGTACCATCGCAAAATTTTAAAATGGCAGGACAAAGAAAGTTTTTTGTCGGTGGAAACTGGAAGATGAATGGCACGGAAAAGAAAATTGGAGAAATAGTCAAGTTTCTGAACGAGGGAACCTTGAATGAAAATACAGGTGAGTGAGCTGCCCATGCTAAGTAAGACTATTTAACTTTGTAAATCATAAATAACTTTTCTCGAGTTTGCCTGAGTTTAAAACCTGAAAATTATTCTTCTTTAGTTATATTTGAAAGATATTGTCATATACTTGAAGCCAGATCGATAGGAAGAGATAACAAACAATTGGTGGATATCTTATTCGATCGAATCTCGTGGAGGACTCGACTCAGCGGTATCAGCAGCAGCATAGCTTGGTGTTTCATCTTTTGTGGTGTCATTTCAGTAAACGCTATAAAATCAAAGAACATTAACTCATATTGTATCATATCTGACCTTACCCATGTAATGTATGTATATCTTAAGTTAACATGAATTGATCTAAAGTATGAAATAATACCTGCTGTTGTATTCACCGAACTCTTGCTTGCCTAGCCTGCCTTGTACCTGCTTCACGGACTCTGGGTTGTTAGACAAAGCAGTAGATCATTATTTATCACAATTTCAGAAAATACCATATGGTGATATGAGTAACCCTTATGGATTTGTCAAATACCTACATGGTAACTTTTAGTAACCTAAAGTATCTCATACAATAAAGTGCAACAAATGCCAGGCCTGCAACAGCTGTGCCACACCCACGTTTGCATTCTAAGGAGAAGTATTTTCTGATCCTGGCCCAGTTATAAATCCTTGTGAAGTTTGTGAGGGGGTTGTAAAAAGCACAAAAAACATAGCATGTGACAAATGGGACTACTGATTGCATTTTGATGTATTATTGTAACACCGAAGGAGTATGGAAACCTCAGAACTGTACCTTGCCCACTTGTACCCAAGCATCTCATAATGAAATCAAGATACTGATAAAATTGGAAACGTGTATGAAGTTATTTAAAGACAATAAGATCAGAAAATCAAATTTTGCTATATACAAGGCCCATTGAAAAGTCCTTGTGTATATATGAGACTAAGGTATGACTTATGTCAGCATTTCCCATCCTCATAAGAGTACTTAATTCTCCTCACTATTCTGAAATTACAAAGTAACCCCTTGATCTGCATGGGATTATTGGAGCTCCTTTATCGTATCATCACCTTTATTGAACAAGCAGCTCTGTGTCATCAGGGTTAGGGTACCAGAAGCACCTAATGTGCAATGATTATGGCCACTTGTCTGTTGAGAGGGATTTTGAGAAAGGGAAATAGATGCAGTGTTTATTGACATAAATCATGATTTGTAGCTGTTAAAATTGCAACATATAAGTGTTTTATTTTCAATCACATTCAGTTAACGATTTGAAGGATTTTTGATATGTCAAAACACATAGAGAGTTGCACGCAACTACGGTACATTTAAGACTCTCTACAAGCCGGAAAATATTAAATATCTCTTTAATGCCTTAAAACATTTACTAGAGCTCAAGAAAATATTTTTGAAATAATAATACCATTTTGATTCTTCACCAAATAAGTAATATCTGCCGTTACAGTGTACAGAATACAAACTTAAATTACTGTGCTGGGAGACTCCGAGAAGGTTTGTGTCCTTTGTCAGTAGCTTGAGGACTTCTTCAACAAGATGTGGACTCTGAGACTACTGTATGCAGAGTTTTGCTTCCATTTACAAATTTGGATATATAATGAGAATATTAACCTACCTTGTTGGAGCAGTTTAGCTTAAAGGAACACCTGGCTTTGCTGCCTATTTACCGAAGCAAGATTTGCACTTAGTAGGTCAACAGTATGTTATGTTGAAAAAATAAAAGATGCTGCAGGTCATTGGCTGTACTGACAGCCAAGAATGTCATTGTTTCCAAGGAATCATGGAGTATAAAGCACCTTTAGACCATCAATAATAATTAACTTTTGTGATAACCATCCTTGTTCAGGCTAGGAAATCTTTAGGAGGCTGTGTTTTGTTACACATAGTGTGTTGCATTGTTGTTGTTTTATTGGGGGGTTCTTAGGGTGTCAATTTAAATTCCAGGTACTCAGCCAGACACACAAGCAGTCATGAACTACAAAGTATGGAACTCAATCAACATGAAGTGCTTAAATACTTCTCTTGAAGGTCTTTGAACGAATACTGGAGGTCATAATCAAATCACCACTCTGTATTGACACCATGCAGTTTTGCTTCATGCCAGGGCGGGAACAACAGATGCCATTTTATCATGCGTCAACTTCAAGAAAAGTATGTTGGTAAAGGCAAGGGCTTGTTTTTCACATTTGTTGATCTTGAAAGGCATTTAATTGTATTCCCAGGAAGGTGTTGTTGTGGGCCATGTGTAAACTTGTGGTTGATGAATGGATTGTATGTGCTGTGTGTGGCATTTTGGCACAGTCTGGGTTTCAAGCAAGTGCTGCCTTATGGCATATTCCATCATGTATTCGCCAAGCACCAGCTCCTACAACGAAACCACCACCATGGGTTTCAAAATCTAAAATCACCACTAAGCAATGTAACTCAGCCATAGGGCAGCACTTGCTTGAAAACCCAGACTGTGCCAAAATGTATACAGATGATCTTTCCCACATAATCGGGAAAGCTAGATCTGCTTTTCACTTGGCCATTTTAGAATCCATTCACATCAAAGCAAGAAAGCTGTTGCTTTGTAGACAAAAAGAATTTGTGTTCTCATTGGGCCTTTTCGGTTAACCATTCAGCTTCAAGGACACTGATTGGTCAAAACAACACCAATCTGGCAGTCAGAATTCTGATTGGCTACCTTGTTAAACAAAGTTGGGTAAATGATTTCGTTGTTTCCCTCTTTGGTTATATTCTGACGAATTGTACTCTGAGGAGTGTCAGATGAAAAAAGGTTTTAAGTACAAAATGAATTTGCTATTTCGTGCAGTTTTATTATTTTGTACCATCAAAAAACATTTCAAATTTAACTTTACAATTGACAATGAACCTTTAGAAGTTGTCTCGACATTCTGTTATCTTGGGGATATGATAGGGAACAATGGTGGGTATAGAGAGATGCTATCACAGTGCAAGTACAGTCTGTGTGGAAAAAGTTCTGAGAGCTACTCCCCGTTCTCACAAATAGGGGCATACCCTTGAAGTCCCGTGTCTTTGTTGCAGATGTCCGTGCACTTATGCTTCATGCTAGTGAGACTTGGGCTGTTACAGCTGAGGACATGAATAGGCTTGCAAGAAATGGCAGCACTATGGTAAGGTGGATTTGCTCCATAAAAATGGTTGACAAGAGGGGAATGACAGACCTGCGTGACCTCTTGTGCATCCCATCTTTTGGAAGATGTCCTCAGACATGCATGATTGAGATGGTTTGGTCATGTGAAGAGAATGGGTGATGACTCCTGGCAACACAGAATACTGTCATTTAGTGTGGCAGGCGAGCATCTTGGTCAGCTAAAAAGGGAAGGCTGAACTTCACACACTTGGAATATCTCAACATCTGGCCACTGATCAGAGTGTGTGGAAGAAAGCAATCAACAGCAATACGACAAAAATGAGTCTAACCCCAGCAACTGGGAACAGTAAACGTTAAATCATGCAAGAAGTAGAAGATTTGTGCTTAGATTTGACAATTTGTTCAGCAAAGAAGAATAACCCGCAGATGTTAAGTTGTGCACATAACTGTGATTTTCTTTGATGGATTTAAGCTATGGATAATTGTGTAACCTTGGCTGGATGTTGATAACCTTTACTTGGTTTTCATCTATAGATGTGCAATATCCGTGTTATGTTTTTTATCTAAATTGGTAGGTCAATACTTTTCTCAAACACAAAAGAGGATTATGTGTAAATGTATTTCTCTCTTTAATTGCACATTGCACTTACAATGGATATAAATGCCATATGAAATACCAATCTCAGGCAGTTTTTAAAAATATTAAAATATGGAGAGTTATCTGTGTTCCATGTTCTCAAACAAATGTTACACTTTTTATGATTTTGTCATACCTTGGATTTGTTTTCATTCAATGGGCATATGTAAATGTCTTATGCTTGTAAGTAACCACAAAGCATTACATTTATGACAGGTATAAAATGGGCAATAGCTGTTAAATTGTGGTCATGTAAGTTGCATATGAGTTTGTAAATGTCCTTGATGTCTAAAAGATATCAAAATGTAGATTTTTCAACATTTAAAGTGCTGTATTGAAGGCCTCATGCTAAATTATGCTATTTCTTTTCTAATCAAGTTTTTTTTCATATTTCTATGAACATCATGTATACCTTTATCCACTAGAATACTCAGTTTGGCTATGACTGGTATTTCATCAAACACCTTTAAGGCTGACTTTTCGATGGGATGACTCTATAAAAGTAATACCGTACATGTAACTTACATGTGTAACATAAAAGATTATAATGTTTAAGTGTCTTAAATTCTATTGAAACTACATGTTAAAATATTTATACAAATATCTGCATAAATATCAATGAAGCTAAACAGTTGTTTGAGAACATGGTATAAAACAAAAAAGAGTTTTTGAACAGAGAATTAATCACAGTAAAGCTGATAATTTGCAACACATTAAGCAATACAGCAGGAATTATGTGATTGCCATGGCAACTAATAACCAGCAAAAGCAACACTTTGTATTTTGTGGACTTGTTATGTTCCATTTGTGACCCCAAGCTGTATTAGTGTATGCTAACTACAAAAGATTAGAATATATGCTAAGGGGAAATTTTTGAAGGCATGGCGAGAAAGTAATTGTATATGCGTCATAATACTGGTACAAAGGCAGGTCAACTTTTATTCGTATCTTCCATGTAAGATCTCGATCAAAGGGAATATCGTACCGTACCGTTGGCTTGATGGTTGCTCATAATGAAACCAGTGTAGTGTCTACCTTAGGGAGAGTGGGAAAAGAAGACTCATTCATGGTGTTATGTAATGAAGATAACAAAACTATTGTACGATTCTGTAATGATGCAATATCTCGCTGACACGAAAATCATACG
>JAAAKL020016411.1:0-11043 GCA_010016065.2 Carybdea cf. marsupialis auct. non (Linnaeus, 1758) | reverse complement strand
GGAAATGTTGGCGTTTATCTGAAGTTATTTGATGGGAAATGTTGGCGTTTATCTGAAGTTATTTGATGGGAAATGTTAGTGTTTATCTGAAGTTATTTGATGGGAAATGTTGGCGTTTATTTGAAGTTATTTCATGGAAAATGTTGGCGTTTATTTGAAGTTATTTTATAGGAAATGTTGGCGTTTATCTGATGTTATTTGATTGGAAATTTTGGCGTTTATCTGAAGTTATTTCATGGGAAATGTTGGCGTTTATCCGACGTTATTTCATGGGAAATTGTGGCCTTCGTTTTACGCAGTTTCATCTGAAGTAATGACGATAATTTGAAGTTAATTCATCCCAAACTATGGCGTTCTTTATCACGTTGTTTCAAGGGGAAATAGTGGAGTTGATGAAGCTATCTCAAAGAAACGTACGGTATTTACTAAGATCACCAAAAGTGAGATATGTTAGCTATTTCAACAGTAAGTGTAGACTTAAACGAATCAGAGAAGGTGTTTTAGATGCGTTTTTGCCAGACACTGGTAACAGTACTCGCATGGAGCGAAGAAAGAAAACTTTTTGGTATAGGTTTTTCAGGGATTGTTTTTGTAAATTCTTTCTGTTACCCTCCTAAGGGGAGGATACGATAGGATTGATGTAAACCATTCGATGTAACTCGTATAGTAATAACTTGTTTTCTACAACTAGTGTTCCTGTATAAGGTCTAAGTTATAAACGAACTGTTTTTGTAAACATAGAGCCAAATGTTTCGTGGAGTAACAAAGAGAGAAAGAGAAAGCGCTTTTGCTGTTACCCTACTAGGTTTTTCTAACAAAATGTCTCACGTGTGGTGGTGTTTATTGAGACATTAGAGGACAGGGTTGACAAGTAAAAGACATCAAAATCATCAAGGCAGGTAGGTTCGATTCAGCATCATTCAGTTTTAGACGTGGTTTTATGGGTAGTCTCAACCAGGGATTATGAAACTTCTCGGTATTTCCTGCCTGCATAAGTTTGTATTGTTCTGACTCGTCAGCAGCCAGTTTTGAAATCCATGGAGTTGTTTCTAATAATTCTTCGTTAGTAACTGAGTCGAAAAAACATCCATGTTGATTAATTCTAGTGCTAAAGTAAGTAAGACTAGGTAAGAAAGAGAAACATGAAGTATTTGTTTTGACAGGAGGCACCATTCACTCTCTGCTCGAGCTCTGAATTTCAAACACGTGGGACTTGAACAGGAATCGACCGGACTAAAACCAAAGAAATCTATCATCTCGATCTGACGCTGCCCATCTATATCTGTCTCAACAAATATTCCTCCGTAAATGTTTAGCTCAGGGTATGACTTAAACTAGACAGGTATTTCATAGGTGCTGTTGGAAAGACTAGTACTTTCCTTGCATGCGAAAGTAGTATTTATGATGTGCCTTGAAACCTGAGTGTTCTATTTCTCAGAGTAGAGTGACGTAGCCTTTAGTACAGGTGTATTCATGTCTTTCATGAAAACATGTCCGAAAACTGCCGACTTGAAGGAAGAATGAACGAAAACACTGGATAGTTCTTCAATGATATAAACCCATTGCCAATTATTGCATTTTACAGCGAAAGAAGAATTTTTAAGACTTGCTTTCAAATTTCAATGTCTCCAGTTACTTCCCTTTGATCAGCTGCTGGGTATTCACAACTCTTGAAGTCATTAAGTCTACAAAACTCATCAAACATATCTTATCTGATCTTTCATCTAGAACTGGCCAAGGTTAGGTTCGGTATTTCCTTAGCAGAGGTGCCTTTCATACATTAAGTAGCTGAAACATCCATAAATTTAGGTCAGACAGATCAGAGACACGTCCATGGTTTAGAAAATACGTTTAACCCGTTAACCTTCGATAGAATTCATAGAAGATCTTGTTTCATTTTTCCTTAAGGCACAGACCACCCAAAGACCTTAGTGTAAACTCCAGTCTCAAAGGAAACAGATTAATGCGTAGGTGCAATACCTGACTTCTGAATGGTCAAAGGGAAAGAATAATAACCGTCGTTGTAAAGGCAGAAATCTACAGCTGGAAGCAGAATCAATCAGAGGATATTAGCTAGTATAATTCGTGACGTTGCAGAAAGATTTGGGATGGGAAAACTCGTAATAATAATCCAGTAGTAAAACAAAATTTTTATTAGGGGGTGGGGGCTAAATCGATTTTCACCCAAATGATTTCAATGTTCCAAGAACTTGGCCAGTAAAAGACCTTAGCTCTGTTTTAATATTATTCAGTCACCTTGGGAATTATTGGTGGGGCTGTAGCCCCCTTTCCCCCAGTGGCTACAGCAATGAATAAGAACGAGCAATTATCTGGAATGTAAGCCCTAAGTTTTGTGATAAAAAGCCATCATCCAATCTTCTGGTGAGTTAAGAATGACATTTAATGTCTGATGAAACCGAGAGTCATTTTTTTGCAAACCAATAAAAATGATTTAATTGCAATAGAAGCTAGGGGTAAAAATCTAATTCTGATCGGAAATACAAACCCAGAAAGCTACACGGAATTTGAGAAACTTCCTATATTCTTAGCTTCAGGTAATAATGTGCATCAACTTATGAGAAAATAAAATTATAAGACAAGACTATCTTACAGAACATTACTATGCTAGATGCAAAAGGTTCAGGGCCCACTCACTTCCATAGAAAGCAAAGTAATCTGATTATTAAAACGAGTCTACAAGTTTGGCGGGAAATTCATATCGAGGCTTATTCATGGTTTCACGTAAATGATGTAACATGTGTCAAGATTTGCAGTAAGCTCGAAAACTTGTCGGGAACTTGTCAAGACATCTATCCCAGAGAGGGAAGTTGTACATAGTAAATGATATACTAGGAAATATATATTTGTATCTTAGTTTGTGTGACACATGCTCCAAGGAACAGAGGCCATGCTGGGCGGTGTAAAACAGCCAGGTTAGAAAAACGTAGCTACGTAGGCCGAGTTAGTTTGAATAGATGAGTCAATCAACATCACATGTCGAAAGAAGGCTAGGAAACATTATGGCAGCTTCTAATGGCACAGAAAGTTTGATATTTGGAGGTAGAAAATTTTACGATTTTGAGGAGAGGAAAAGCGCTGTAGATGGATCGAGTTCTAGCAAAGGAAATAAAGAGGAATATAGTTCTAAAGATCATACAGTTGCATCATCATTGTCATCAGCTGATCAGCTTTTGCAATATATAAGGGAAAACGTAATTGGCAATAACTTGACATTCTCAGGGCCGTATGGACATAGAAAAGGTACGGTGATTTGCTTGTAAATTTGTTTGTCAGTTCATTGTTTCTTAATTCACTTGTAATGTAAAACCAATGACAATGTATACCGGTACGTAGTCTAAAACGTCTTTAGGAACTAGGCCTAGGCTAACTTTGTTGCCTCGTAATTTTGTGATTAGAATTGCCCCTACTATCAGTATTAATAATAGTAACAGAACGGCACTAACGTATACTAGGCTTAAGCACTATCATAGTACGCAGACTTGTTTATTTCAGGTCTATCTAATTATAGGCCTATTGAACCCAATTATTTTGTGCCGTATGTTACGTTTGGCCAGTCACGCCTAGCTAGACTAAGTAAATCAATGTATCGCTCCCTTTCAGGAAGAGTTTCTATGATTCATTGTTCTGTTATGCTTGATTTTAGAGAACATGTGTACACTAGCCTAACTTGCAATCATTAAGTACTGGTTTGACTCCACAACGCAGTGAAACAATGAGCCCAATATGCAATAGTGGCCTGTGGATTGAACTGTGAAATAAGACTTTTAATCTCAGAACAATTTATTTACCCTAATATACAGCCCCATGAAACGTAGACTCACGGAGACAATTCATGTCTTCTTTGATCTTATAATACTTTCATGAGATTCATGGGAAGTGCGATAAGAGGCTGCAGATGAGTGGAGCATCTCTCAAAAGATACTTTTATAAATTTGTAAGACCTGAGTCATGTCTGCTTAAAGGCGTCAACATAATACTGATTTAAGGAAGCTTAATGACAGCAAATTAGTGGATTTGGAATAAAAGAGAGGTAGAAGCACTCATTAACCCAATTGAAAGAAACAGACTAATTGATTTTGGTCCTTTAGAAAAGTGACAACAACATTTTGGAAAAATTGCCGTACAAAGAAGGCCTTGGAAATTAAGCAGAAGGCCTTGGAAGAGAAGGATGAACAGAATACAAGAAACAGCAGGAGAACTATTAGTGCTCAGTGCTACTCAGAGTGACATCAGACAGGCCAGAATGATGAAAGATCTATGCTCCATGGGGTCACCTGGGGTCATTCACGTACAGTTGGATAATGAAGAAGAATAGTGGCAGAAATGTGCCATGCAAGAGCTAATAACAAGATTTCCGCTCCAATTAGTGGTAATATTTGAACTGCACATTTCTTTTTTACTTTCTAGATCTAATCACCAGAATTATTAAGTTGATAGCAAAGTAACAGTTAAACATCAGGCTTGTCCCAGGAGACCTTTAACTAAACAGTGAAGTAATATCTCTTTCCCATGTTCTGACTTATGACTAAACTACTGTGGCTGTATTCAAAACTTTAAATTTTTACAAAGTAAACCTGAATTATGCTAACAGTGTGATATATTCTTATATTTAGCAAGCACTTCATTAAGCTTATAGATATTAAGTCGATTTGTGAAGTTGGTTTCTCTTCTTACTGATATATAGGTGTAATTTTTTTCATTCTTTTTTTTCCAAGTTGTATACTGTGACTACATTGCATCTGGGAGGTAGGTACAATAGTTTAACACTTTATTACATGTTCAAATATTATGCCGTATTTTGTTTGCAATTTTAATAGATCATTAAACAAGGTTATATATCATTGTGACGACATTCTACACCAGTATGTGTCCATTAGAGTCTAGATTTCATTTAGACATTTCCATTGATGATTGCTGATTGATCAAGGTACTTTTGTATGTTGTGCAGTAGAATTATGTACAAATTCAGGAGACAATAGTTGATCTAGTTTAACTTGGGCAGCATTTTGGGGGGTGAGTGTGAAGGTCTTCAAGACAAAAGTTGTACATGCAGGTTTACTGGATGGGTTAATATGACATATATAATTATTTGGCTTTCCTCTGTAACTAACATTTAATCAAAGACTTGCAATGTTTTCATGGAATGGTATCCATATGATTTCTGTTGTATATGTAGTTTGTAAAGTAGGAAACAGGCCTACTGAGAACTCAAGATTTTTAACAAACTCAATGTCACCCTGGACACCTCTAACCCTGGCTCTAGCCTTAACCCAAAGTTTGACATTGATACCATAACCACAACAGCATAATTCTGAAAATTGTAAAGCAAATCTATCATACCCATTATGGAATAGAATGTTACACTAATTGGGATGGCTTTGCTCCATGCTATCCTTAGAACATTAAAGGAACTTTTCTGACTTTACCAATTTGCTGTACTATTGAAGTATCATCATATCTATTTTGTATCACATGGTTATATGTTTAACTATTGTTTTAATCCACTTAACTTAAGCATTTTTATAGCAATGTCTATACAAGTATTTGATAGATTTCAGACAATATTGTTGATACCTAGGTGTCATTATTTCCTTTTGTTAGATATAAGTTGTTTGATATTGTTATCATTTAGGTCACTCAAATTTATAGAAGATTACATTGCTGATGAAGTTCTGCCTCATTATGGAAATACACACACTACAACTACAGTCACAGCTCTGCAATCAACACTTTACAGACACGAGGCAAGGTAATCATATGTTTTAGTTCTGATTGGTTTGAAAAGAAAACTTACAATGTGCATTATTTTTTACTTGCTGTCTTATTTTTGAAATTTTTTGAACTTATATTTTTGGTACAAACTTTAAATTTAAAAGAAAATAAAAATGTGAAAATGAAGTGAAAAGTGGCATAATTTTTGCTCTAGAACAGAAGAAGAAGAAGAAGAGAAACAAAAACAAGAATACTTGTAATACATAGTGCTAAGATATTTATGATTATAGTCCTACCAGATCCCAATCTTTGGTTGTGTCAAGAATCTTGTTTTGTAGAACAGATGTGTGTACCCTGTGTAACTACTTTCTTCACCATCCACAACTGATTAAAATAATCATCTGCTCTAAAAGTTTTTATGTAGCTAATTCTGCTTCCCCATACTAGAACATTTTGTTACCCTGTTCAAGGCCTAAGCCACTACTAGGTACAGGGTTACTTTTCCCCTTTGGATGACAATCTATTTATGCTTGCGATCCCCTCTCTGTCCTATCTCGTGGAACATAGTTTCCCATTTCAGGAGGACAGGTGACAGAGCACAGTACCTCTGGGATCATGGTGGGCAAGGTCAGGGTAGGTTCAAACTCATGACCCTTGGCTGACACTCTACCACTATGCCACTTCTGAGTTATATTGTAATTGTTGTGTAAAAACATGCCTGAAACGAAACCCAAGAAGTTTCTTGATACCAAGTTGTAATGACTTTTACTATACCTATCAAATCTAGTTGTATTAGGTCAAATAAATATTTTTATTTTTCAGGGACATTATCAGGAATGCAGTAAATGCAAGTGAGAATGATGCAGTCATATTTGTAGGCCATGGATGTACTAGTGCAGTTCACAAATTGATTCACTGTCTCAACTTTAAGAAGCCACCTGTGAGTACAATGATTCACCAATTATCACCTGAAAAGTTCTATTGCTGTTTTTTGTACATTTAATTATTATCCACCCCAACACAAAAATGAATTATAAGAACAATTTATACTTTACCATAGAAGATCAGTCTGGACCAGATTTAGTAGTAGAGCTGTTTGACTGGATTAGGAATTGTGGTAGAGTTCTGTTTTGTTTCTGTTTGTACCTTCATTTACTCACTCAACAGCATTATTCATGACCATTTGCAGATTAGTACTATCATCCCAAATAAATTTAGGATTATCAACTTTAGTAACTTTTACTTTAGTACTTTTTTTGTTGACTTCCGTATCTATTTTTCAAACCTACATATCATTGTATTGGCCATAATATGAAAGTTATTGTATATGATATATGCATATTGGTAACAAAAGTTGATGAGAACTTAGCAATTCTCCCCATTCTCTGGCTCAGTTGCCTTGATTCGAGGGGTTAAAAGCTGAATTTGATTTAGAGTGATTAATGATGTCAGAAAGGATGTCAAATCTATTTTTCTAAGAAAAGCATAGAGTTGCCAGATGCTAGTAGGAAACAGTTTCATGTTTGCTGCAGCAGACTTGCCAATGGGTTAGTACAAGGTAACATAGCTTTTAAGCTAGGAACATTAACCCATTGGTGCTGTACTGTACAAGTAATGGTAAGGAACTGTCGGGGTAAAGAAATAGGCATTATTTATGACTTGATCCATATTGTTTGATTTGATCTTATTTCTTTGATACCTAGTGTGGTTATTTCTCCGTATCTTTCTTATTTAGGTTGTCTTTGTAAGCCCCTTTGAGCACCACTCAAATTTGTTGCCATGGAGAGAGATAGGATCTGAGGTAAGGCAAATTCTAGATAGCATAATTATTTGTTGACTTAAACACAATATATATTTTAATATCTTATGAAATCATGCAAATGTGGCAAAATAATGAAGGATTGAAAATTTTAAAATCAGTTTTTGAGGTTAAAATCATTACTAAATTTTTGTGCATGTGAAAACTTTTGGAAATATTTGACTCACACAGTGGGTTCCTAATAAAGGAGGTACAAGTCGATACACATTTTATTATAATGGCATATATTATAATATAATAATTTTTAAGATCTCCTTTATGCAACAAAATAGTGGTATTTCAACTAGGTTCTTTAGCCTTTTTTTTAACGTCATTTTCCCCATACATGGGGTTTGACGGTAGGCCTACCCATATACATGGGACTTGTTACTGGAGCCTTGATGTCTGAATGTCAGCATCTTCTTTGTCATTCCCATTCAATGTAAAGCCTAGATTCATTGCATCTTTGCCACTAAACTCAGCTTTTGAGTTTTATATGAATATCTTGTTGGAGTACCTAAGTGCATCCTTATAGTAAATCCCACTATGCTCCACCCTAGCAGCAATGTTGTACTTTATGCTTCAATAGACAATCTCTTTGATCCTTTAGTGTATGTTAAGATGTTAATGACTTTTTATCACAGCAAGTTTTTTTGTCTTTTGCATTGCACTTGTTTTGGTTGAATAGGTTTGTTTGCGCTTTTTCCATTTGTTAATGCCTTCCTTTTCACAGTTGTTGAGTTGATGTTGAGTTTAAAGTTGGTTGAAGTTAACACTTTCTTCATCCAGTAGTGGATTATCTCGTGTTTAGCACATTGTGTTACCAGGGGCCAGCATGTCTGAAGTGGTTGAGGCATTTTGACATAAAGTTTGTTATGTCCACAAACATTTATTTTTTGAGGAAAGAGCTATTTTGATAAAGGATTCAGGTTTGCATCTCCTTTGGTATGGAAGGTGATACAATTCAGCAACCTAGGGGTGCATATTCAAGAAGAACACTTTACAACTGTAGGTCCAACATATTCTGAAGCAGCTGAAGAGCAATGATTCTTCAAATACTGCAGATATGTCAGGGTCTATGCATAGGGATGTGACACAAAAGGTGATGCATTTTGTCCCTTTGCCCCACTTTTCAGAAACACCCCTTGAAGATCCACCTTGTCTTTTTCAACTAGCATAGCATTTATTCATTTGATCTATAACTTGTAAAGTAACTCAAGAAATTAGGGTTCACTTTTTTCCATGGAAAGAAAATACCTCTAACAGCTTTTAAAATCTGAAATGTTTGCTCACCCATTTTCCTGCCCCCTCTATGTCTGATTTTGGCTTGATTTACGAAACCTCTCCACCTGCATGTTTTTTGCTCAAAATACTCAACTTAATTTCTGCCCTTAAACTGTCTAGATGACCCAAGCTTTCATTGAAAGACTGTAGTGATGCAATATCCAAACAATAGACAGCCCAAATTTCTCATTCTCCTTGGTATGGGGCCGCAGCTTAGTGGAAAAGCATTGTGTTGTGCAGTGCGGAGTCCCTGGGTTCGATTCCCCATGGTCCTACAATTTTTCACCTTCAAGATTTTAAAACACCGATGTCTACATTCAGTCATTACAAATGGTGACCCAAGACAAGAACACACTCCTGCAAACACAAGACGTACAACTGGCTCTACAAACACACACACGCTCACTCTCTCTCTCTCTAACCCACAACACCTGCAACTCATCTCACTTCTCTAGAGTCAGGTTAGCGAACATAGACACACAAACTATTGAGCCTCAATCCTTCACCTCTAGCAGGGGAGCTATGTAGTGACACAATATCCAAACAATAGACATCCCAAAATTCTTATTCGCCTTGGTATGGGACCGTTGCTTAGGGGAAAAGTGTCATGTTGCACAGCACTGAGACCATTGGTTTGATTCCCCATGGCCCCACGATTTTTCTCCTTCAAGATTTTACAAAACCGATGTCTACATTCAGTCATTACAGGACTACTCTAGATTTTCTATTGTTAGATGATTGATCTGGCAATTTTTCTTGTGATGTCTTATCCTGGTATGGTTTTAATTATGAAAGAAATTCACTAAGCTTGATTGTTTTAACAAATGTACACTGAAGAATTGGAACATTACAGAAAAACTTGCAGAGTCAATCCAGGTGTTGGTAAGTTGTCACTTTGTATTTTGAGCTAAGATTTTGGTATTAAAGATGTTGATTTGTTGTTAAACTTCTGCATGTTTATATATTTATTTGTTATTTCACATTATAGGTGATATTTGTTGATGAGGATTCCAATGGCCGCTTGGATGTATCAGATCTTGACAGAAAGCTTAAGGTAAGCATGTAATCCTTGAAACCGAACTTCCTCTTATTTACCTATTTCATTGTAATGCCCCAATTTTAAATCCATCCTCATGACTTGTCAATTCATTCCCCTGACTTTGTAAGTTTTCCAGCCACGAGGCTCAGATGTACAGTATAATTAGGTACATTGTGTTAAGATAATACGTTCACATTCTAGGAGAGAATCTGCAGTCTGAAACTTGCAAGCAACAATTTATTGCTTAACCAAAGTAACTCTTTTCCTTTCTCTTTAAATCTGTATAGGAATGAATCATCAGCATGTTTTAAGGTACAGTTGAAGCCACAAAGGAATTATAAAAAGCCTCCAAGCACATTGTAGTATACTGTCTTACCAGTCACCTCACCAGGCTCTGCAATCTGAGGTGGTTGATTTTTTGATGGGGTATATTCTGAAAAGATGCAAATGGAGGCCTTAGCGGTAAAGGCAACATGAGTCATCATGACCCATTATGATCTAGTGGATAAGTTGCTTGCCTTCAGATCAAGAGGGTCAACACAGTAAGGGTTCAAATCCCGGAAGGGCCATTGGTGACATCAGAAAGGACATCTGGTCTTAAAGTGCTCTATGCTCCAATAGTATGTCCCATGTACATGGGCACCACCATAGCCTCTGAAAAGGGAGGTCTGTTAGTACTGACTTCTAAATAAGAGTGGCAAGCAAAGTATATCATGAAAATTTTATCAAGCAATGATATGGTGGCAGTATGAGCATAGGACAGAAAGTCCTTACAACCAAAAGACTTTAAGTTTGTAAATTAGGGTAGACTATATCCATAAAGCCCTTTGCATATGTTTTCTCTTTCACAGATCTGCAGGGGTATCCCTGAAAACTCTCATCGTAACATTCTTGGTTGTATGTCAGCAGCATCAAACATCACTGGTATCCTCACAGATGTTGACACAATAGCAGCATGCCTTCATAGGTACAATGCTATAGCATGCTTTGATTATGCATCAGCAGGTATGGTAATTATCAAACATTTATGGCAATTTGCTGTTGAGCTCATATTTTTCTCCAAATTGTACATGGTGTTTTTTTTGTTTTTGTTTTTTTTATTAGACGTAGTACCATACAAGGCTAACAAAAGCCACTAATTGTATGGACTAGAATAGAGGTAACAATATAGATAGTAAGAGAGAGAGGG
>JAAAKL020016410.1:0-11043 GCA_010016065.2 Carybdea cf. marsupialis auct. non (Linnaeus, 1758) | reverse complement strand
GCCCATGTATTTTTGTCCTTGTGGACCATTGTTGTAGTTTTTTCTAGAGTCTTCCCCGAAAGTGCATAGTCTGGCATCACCTTACTTGGCTGGTGGTTCGAAGGAGTCCTGCGAAGACCAGGACTTTAACTGAGGCTCTATCCCCTTGATAATCTTGCTTTCCTTTGTTAAAGATTTCATAGGTTTAAAATGGAGATGGAAATTGAGCCTCTATGTTTCTAACCCCCACCCCATCCCAAACCCCACCTTCAATATTTCAGTATACTTCACTGTTATAATAGCTACTTTGTAAGAAGTATTTGATTGGTAAAGACTATTACACAAATTAAAAGTCAAACCTAATCTTTTGTTCATGGAAAATCTTGCTTAAATTTCTTGCGAAGCCTAGTGTTTGTTTCATTTTTTGCTGGAAAAAGAAGGAGGAGTCTGACCCAGTGGATCCAGTAATAGGTAGCCAAAATAGGATTCCATACTTTCTTATATCTGCGTTTTTGATTTAAATACTCCACGAAAGATATCCATGTTGATATCAAATATCAGTGTCCGTTTTAGTTGATTCATTTTCACAGGAACGACCTAAGATAAATGCTTGGGTTAATCCACCTCCTTCACTCTACTTATGGAGGGCAAAATGCGTCATGGCACCATAGCGATTGACGTAAATCACACTCAACAATATAACGTGAGTGAATAGTGCTATTGTACTTTGGTTTGGATAATCATTAATATAGGCCCCCTATTACTCTTTTTACTTTTGTAAGTCTAATCAAAGTTTTATAACTTCACTTTACTCCTTAAAGAAGAGCTTCTGCAGACAGAATAGTAGATCTGCTTCTTCTCTTCCGAATTAAACGGAGCTTTATTCATTTCCCCTTCGAGCAGTAGTACGGAAAACTAAATCAGCATCAAAAATATGTCTTTACAAATAGGTGTTACGTAGTCGTACTTTTTGGGGAATGAAAATTGATAATCATCATTTTGCTGTCCGCCACTGCCAAATGCTTCCAGGGGCAACATTTAAGTTTTGGAACGTCGGGTGCGGAGAGAACAAAATTGGACTACAATGTCAGGTTTCAGCCACGCTGATATCTATGTATAGATATATGTATGTGCTAAGAAGTACCGTTGCTAAAGTGCTCGATGCAACACGGAAGAGCCTATTACTGTGGTGCAGTGGTGAAATGTGAATGCTACAGTTGAACTAGGTTTCACGTCTTATCCTGTGACGTTCATCAGACCGCGAAGAAATCTTCAATTACAGTTCTATTTACAATTTACCTTACCACATAATTACGAGTTTTTGTCATTTCTCCTCGTATTCATGGGCAACAAAAATACCTTTGCCAGCATTTTGAGACCATACTCGTACCACACAAGCTTACCTTAAGGAACAGAGAACGCAGCAAATAGTTAAATCTTACATAGAAAAGTTAGTTAATAAACATTTCCCAGAGACTTGCCGCCTTGTAACATTTTTGGTAAGAACTTTGGTAAGCGGTCAAGGTGAACTTTTCTTCCATCAAAACACTAATATAATGCTTAAATAAAACGAGGTTAAATATGGGACTCCTACATAAAACTGCATGGATTAAAATAACTTCCCCACGGAAGATCAATCTTTAACCAAGATTATCTAATATTGTAATTGTCAGGTAACCAAGAAAGTATTGGACAAGGAAAAGGTGTAAATTGGCTCGTGTAGTACGGAATTTAAGGAACGCTTCAGAAAAATGACAAGTCCTTTAACAATGTAAAATACAGGCTTGAGACTGAGCTGTCAAATTATATCTAGGATTTACAAGAACACAAAATTAAGTGCAACGTAAGGTAGAGTATTGCAAAACTTGCTAAACCATACAATTGAGGCAGATTCAACTGTAACTTGTGCATTACCGAAAAGCATGTCTTTATAACAGCTGACAAAAGAAAGTAAGCTACCGAATAAATATGACATTAAAATTTTATGCTGTACCCTTTATCACAATTTGGCATTAAAAAAAGTGCTGATAAAAATACCCATAAAACTGTTGTGGCAGTGACAGCATTAAATGGTATCCATCGCCTTATTTCATCATGATGTCCCTGCCAAATCCCTTGAGTTGGGTCACCTGATCACTGTGTATTTTGCGGACTGGTCTGTAACATCTTTGAAAAATGTCTATATCGATCGAATAAAGTGTTACTCGATACAGCTAGTTTTGCTGAGGCGGCCGAGTGGTTACACCCACCGACTCGTAATCCATATTCAGAAGTTTGAGTCCCCACCGTGCTGTAGTATCCTTGAGCAAGATCTAATATCTCGACGTACCAATTTATAAAATTGGGACATAGCTGAGATGGAAAAACGCATGTAAGCACCGTGTGTCCCGCTTCTGCGTGTATAACACACCCTTGGAAGAAAAGGTAGATAGAAGGCCTGAGCTCCAGGGTGAATTTCGGTTGTAAAGCGTCTTTGAAGAAGCCAGGCAGAAAAAGAGCTCTACAATAACGCTGCACGAAATAGCGGAAACATTCTAGTACTAAAAAGCACAGCTGGGTATAAGTTTCATTGATTTCTTCTCAATTCCAATTCTGCAGATTTTGTACTCTGAGAAGTGTCAATCGGACAAAGCTTTCTAGTACTAAGATGTTTTCGCTACTTTGCGTAGTTCTATTGTTTTGTACCATCAACAAACTATTTGAATAGCTCAAAATGAATGCTGCTTAGGCCTACTTCATTTCGAATTCAAAATGTATCGTATAATTCACTGCCAGGTTAAAATAGAATCAAAGTCTCTGCAATCTTATTAGTTTCTTTCTACAAACCAATAATTAATAACTGCTCCAGACGTGTACCCACGAGGGAGAAGCCCCTCCACACAGTAACAGTTGTCCCCCTGCATGCAGAAAATTTATATGAGTTGGAACATAAGGTGGCTTGGAAGTAATCTGGAAAGGAGTTGAATATCGGATGTGACGCCCCTGACTGTTCTTAAGGTAATCACTTTTGACCTGAGGGTCAAAGTCTCAGAGTTTCAAAGTTTCTGAATTGAACAGAGTACATGAGTTATGGACTTTCGGAGTTTAGAGTTGTATTAATAAGTTATGTAAAGAAACATGGAGAACAAAGATGATCTTGTCTTACATAGGTTCTAGTTCTGACACGATCTGCTAGTACTATTCAGTAGATAGGGTTTCACATTGCAATTTTTACATTGCCCCCTGCTGAATCCGTCCTAGCTACAGGCCTGAACTGCCCTAACGACCAGGTGTGATCCCATATCAATAATAGATAAAGGGACAAATGATGAGATTAAGGCACACACTCATCAAGATATTTGAAGTGACTATAAAATTTGAGAATAAAAATATCAATCTTGATAAGGGAAGGAGCCAGAGGATTATATGATCAGATCAACTATTAGTTGAAAATCCTATTAAATCCAACAAAGGAAGCCTTGTATTGACTTCGTAATATCAAAGCCTTTTAAAAGATTGTAGGTATGAAAAATGCCACCAGCTTACAGGACACCCCAGCCACAACCCACATGTCTGTTCATGGTCCGACTTATTGGCTTTTATGGCTGCCTTTGTTCTGAGTAGCCAATTAGAGGCGTAATGACCTAGTTGTTGTTCAAACTGAGTTGATCAAGGATGGACGTTTTGTTATTGCGTTCTTGCAATTTCATAATACCGATTAAGTGACGCGAGCATACAAGCTTTGCCCACAGTTCAAGTCAAAAAACCAGTGCCAGGTTGAGTTTCATAACATCGTCGACTGTCTCGGGGCTTGTCGTCATTCGAAGCCTGCAGGTGATGTCAATGTCTCTTTGAATACAATTTTTCCGGAGGCAATCAGGGACTTTTTATAAAGAATCAATGTCTCGGAATAATACCTCCTCTTCAAGCAGTCATTTTACTCATGTCAACGATCATAGCACCAATAGTGTATATATACAAAACTTAAGGATTGTTGATATTGACAAAATTATATCATTTAGATGGAAGGACATGCAAGTTTCTAATGTTGGACTTCTATTTTGCATTAAAGATTTTAACCTGTTCTGGGGGATGACTCCTGCATATTATATAATCTTTTATACAACCTGTGGGCCGCAGGTATGCAGACTACATACGTAAGCGTATGCACGAAAGGGGCGGACTGCAACAAAAGAAAGTCAGGGTCAATTTACAAGCTTGAAAAGGAGTGACTTAACAATAAGATTCCTGCACATTCCTGGTAGTGACTTCAAACTTCCTGACATATACTTTAATCATGTCTATCGTCAAATGGCGATGTTTTGATATTTAAATTTACAGGGACGGGGAACAGGGAGCAGCGGGGTCATGCCCCCCAAAGATTTGCCAAATCTCTTTTTTTCACCTGACCAGCTTTATTCAAAATTGAAATTGATTGCGACAGACATTCTGTCACATTCACAGCAAAATATGCATATTGAGGCACACAACAGATTTTGTTTCTGCATACTGTGGAACGTGAAAAAGTAAATTTGAATCCAGCCTACTTGCCCTCCGCCCCCAATCAGCTTTACCTTCCGCCGCCCCTGATATATGCGTTTGAAAGTTGTTATGTGGTTGAAAATCGGTTGCAAATGGTTATTTTCAGGGTCAAATTGCCCATCTAAACAGAGGCATCTATTTTAGATCCACGTAATTCCTTGATACTTATTATATATTATATACATTTATTACGTACTATATACAATAAAATCATCTTCAAAAGTCTGCTGTTAAAGAAAAGCTAAATTTGAATATAAAAATAAAAGTAACACCAAAATTTTATATGAACAAGTCTATCAAGTCTATGAAAAATGATCTAGACGGACAGGAAGTATCTTGTTGTTCCATAAACTGTTCCTCCCAATGGTATTTACGGTGATAGTAGAAACGTCAATAAATATAAAAGATCCTCTACTGCATGGAACCCTGCTCAAATCGTGTTCCTTCTCAACCCTGAAGTCCGTATCCATTATACCAAAGTTCTCATTAGACGCGGCTGCGTTGAAGGGGCTTAAAGAAGCGAAAAACAATAATACCCTTTTCACATGGGAAGAAAATCCAGTGTTCCGTCGACGGAACGCTGGAAAACGCCTTCTCACATGCCAAGCCTGGACGCTGACAAACGCTGCGTCACACAATTCCAGCGTCAGTTGGACGCTGAGAGAAAAGAAGCGTTAGTGGAACTTTTCACCGTCAATAGTCATTTTTGCTCTAGCTGCGAGGAACAAGTTTCAAGACAATCAGAGTAATCAATGTAGATGTATGAAAGGACGTTCAAATGCAACCACTGTCAGCAAGAGATACTTCCCTGAAAGCAATATCGTCGCGGACACAGGTGTAGACAATTGATTGCTAATTACAGGTTCCGAGTAGTTCACGAGCAATTTTCAAGTTACATTGTTTCCCCGTCCTGTGTAGTCATGACTCATCAAATATCTATAGAATAAACACAACTGTGCAGGTTGTGTTTTTCCTGTTATGCAGCTGTGTATTGTATCCAGTGGGACCAGTGGATATATAACAGAGTGTAGAATCACAAATCTCGGTGTTTTCCTTGATCTGGAAATTTGAGAACGTAGGAGTAAGGCATTCAGACGCTGATTTTCCGCTGTTGGCCCAATGTTCATTTGAACACACGTTTTTGGATAGACGGACGATGAGATTTCAGTGTCGACGCTACGATTGTAGCGTCCTTCTATGTGAAAAGGGTAAGACAGTTAGGCAGGTACGTCTATGAAATGGCCTCAGAAACTATCTATAGAAAATGATACATCGCCATTTCTAAGTTGTTTCTCCTCCCAGTGCGGCAGTAACAGACGTTAAAGATCACGTGTCTTTGTCGAAGTTGCTGGGAAAGCTCCCTGAGGTGTAAATTTTGACCCACCGTTTAATCATAATGCTACCGTCAAATTCAAACTGCAGCCTTCTGACATGACCTGGTAAGAGGGTCCAAAGAATGAAAAATCAAAGTGAGTATATATGAGGAACATAAGGGAACTTTTGGCTTCCAAATAAAAACGTTCTTAATGTAGTGAAGACTGATGAGCAATTTTTGCTCAGATATTTTTTTCATTTTTCCTTAAAGGTTGTAAGACCATGTTCGCCAAATCTATCTTAAAAACAATAATATGCCAAAAGATTCAGCATTGGAATTTATAAGATACGACGCAACATCGCTGCGAGATTGAGGAGGGTCATCCCTACACGTCGAATTATAAGTATCCTCCATCTCTTTCTCTTCCTTCTCTTCTTCTTCCTCTCCCCCCCCCTCCCCCCTTATTATCGTATCATCATCATCGTTATCATCACCAGCACTACCACCAGCCGCACAATCATCACCACCATCATCGCTTACAGCAGCAGCAGCATCTTTATGAAGTTCATTAGGATCAAGGTCATCATCATCATCAGCAGCAGCAGCAGCAGCAGCAGCAGCAGCATCTTTATCAAGTTCCTTAGGGTCATGGTCATCATCATGAGCAACAGAGGCAGCTTAATCATAATCACCATTGTGATTACTACAGACAGCACCATCATCATCACAATTAGCAGCAGCAGCATCTTTATCAAGTTCATTAGGATCAAGGTCATCATCATCATCAGCAGCAGCAGCAGCAGCAGCATCTTTATCAAATTCATTAGGGTCATGGTCATCATCATGAGCAACAGAGGCAGCTTAATCATCATCACCATTGTGATTACCACAGACAGCACCATCATCATCACAGTTAGCAGCAGCAGCAGCAGCAGCATCTTTATCAAGTTCATTAGGGTCATGGTCATCATCATGAGCAACAGAGGCAGCTTAACCATCATCACCATTGTGATTACCACAGACAGCACCATCATCATCATAGTCAGCAGCAGCAGCATCTTTATCAAGTTCATTAGGGTCATGGTCATCATCATGAGCAACAGAGGTAGCTGAATCATCATCGCCATTGTGATTACCACCGACAGCACCATCATCATCACAGTCAGCAGCAGCAGCATCCCCTATCAATATTATTTCCATCATCATCATCTCTGATAAGGTGATAAACACACCGAAAGGTAAATAAGAACAACACGCCATCAAAGAAACTTTATCTCGGGGAAAGTTTCATCTATTTCTGACCTATATGGTTAGGAAAGCTAAGGAAAGATCAAAAGATACCGCTTGAGTAGTTACATTGTGCCGACGTCCATGAGACGTTACGAAGAGCCGGTACATCGTCATGTGACGTAAAGGTCGCTAGTAAGGATGCAAGTTGCACAGAGTTAGCTACGCAAAAGTGAATTTTTCACTACTGTATTTAAGTATGCGATAAACTTAAAGCGTCCAACTTTCTCATTTTGCATTAAGATTTTATACGAAGACATTTTTTCAAGGTGCCAAGAGAGGACAATTTATAAAATGTTTTGAAACCTTTATAACCATGTCAACGCAACCTCAATTTAAAAGATTAATCTTGCGTTTCTTTGAAAACCAAAATATCATTAGTATTCCTATTTCATTCTTCTTCTATATGACAGTCATGTGAGTTTTGAGTCGTACTGCACTGTGAGTATGAGTACCTCTAATGAGTGGACAATTTAGGTAGACTCTTCTTTTTTATTAGAACAATTTTATACGAACACGAGGCTGAAATATGTCCATAATTTAAGGACAATGTAAGATGTTAAGAACATATAAAGTAATTTGTATTTTACATGCAAAAGCTGCCTACAACTTGTCTCCATCGCTGAATAACTACTTTGAGGTAGGATTACTTAGTTGACCTAGAACGAATGATGAACAATACAGCGCTCACGAAGCTTGCCCTCTAAGAGAGGTGGGGCGGTTGGGATTTCCTGGATCATTCTCTAGAAATAATCCTAAAAATAGAATCCATTCAATTTTATATTATATTTGGTTACATAGATACAAAAATGTTAGAGTTGGCTAAATTCAACTGAAAGTGACATTGTAAAGTCTGGCTGGGACAAGTAAATTGCTGCTAAGCCATTGGTTTAAAGTCGTAAGAGGTTTTGGGTTTCCGATGCATTATGCTATACTAAATGAAAAGTGTATATGCCGTTAAGAATTTCAGGTGAGGCTAGTGATTTCTCTCGGGGGCGGCGATTCCTTGCCTCCTAACCTTCGTGAGCGCAATTCAACCTGAAAATTGCAAAACAATTAAAAACAGCCAGCCTCAGTTGAATTTCACTGGTACTTAGAAAATAACACAGAGTGTTTTATGAATACTTTTTATTGTAAGGCGGGAGCCTTCCTTATATTAAGAAGTCTTTGACAACCCTTTAGGGTAGGGAAGCATTCAACGAAAAATCATTTGAGAAGAGCATAATTTTGAATCTTCGAGGTTTTCTGTGTGGTGGAAGATGAGAAGGCAGCAAAATCTATGTCTTATTTGCACGATCATATTTTTACTAAGAGAGACAAATTATGGGAGCAGATGTTATTCATTCAAAAGTTTCTTCATTTCGATTATTTTACTTGTTCAAGACGATAGAAATATCCTTGAGGCTTATAACTTCCCTTACTTTCCAAAACTTTTCTAAAACCCTTCGGCTGTGAACAATTTATATTTGAAAGCAAAATTAGCCATTCTTAATACTTTGGGTAATACCTGTTGATTTTGAGCTTTATTACCACAAGGGAAATAATCAGAGCACATTTAGCAGGGATGAAAAAGATTCTCAGAGGTGAGGGGGTAAGACAAACTGTGTAAAAAGCATAATGTGATACTCTATGCATAACACGGATTGAATTTTTCATTGCAGAAACTTAACAATGCAATCCAAACTTTTAAGTTGACTAATAAGATTGATAATCGTTGGTCCCTAAGGAATACATTTAATTCAAGATTCTGCTTCATTTTAGCCCGGGATGGCAGCCCCCTCCCTTTGCTCCCCTCTGACTACTTTCCTGAGGACTGCAATGTCTTTCTTATTGTAATATACGTGACAGATGAAAGACAGTAGTGGATGTGTAAGTTCCCGGTTTCTTATATGATTTGCTTTTAGGGCAATCCTCATCTTCTTTGTCAGTGGAAATGTCCCCCCGCCCCGCCCTCCAACCAGCAGCACTTTGACATTATAATGAAATCTTTATGAAAATCGATTACTGTCAAGAGGCTCCCTGACATAGCAGATTCAGTGACAAGAAATAATAGATCCACAACTAATCAAGGCAAGAATCGAAATCCGTTACTATACAAAATTGCCAACCACTTTTTGCTTCGGGAATGAAGACCTCCCCTTTGACATCGCGCTCTTTTGAAGTGTATTTAGAGAAGCTGACCAACTTGCAATAAACAAGTAACCTAACAAATCACCAGGATTTGCAAAGCGGCACTAAGACTTTTTCTTAAAATGTAGCCTAAAAGCAAATGAACCTGCTTGTACGAGGAGAAAGCCTGAAAATACACTGGCACCATGAAGTTCAAAGTACTTTGAAAAATAATTTTTATGATTTAATAATTTAATGAGCCCCTTGAAGCATGTTCGTAGATTTTGGCACTTGTGCTCCTTTTCGTATGATAAAAAGTGATCTCACTTACAACCTGCCTTTGATATGAAAGGAATAGTGCTAAGGAAGAGCTTGGATTTCGCCCAGTCGTTTAAGAACAAGTTAATAGACCATTACAGCCTGAACACGAGAAAAGGCCTCTGACATACTCTCGTGACCCTCTTGTGTCTCACTTTGAAAGTAGAGGTGCCTATATAGGTGCATCATGATCATCTCTACCACCACCACCACCACCAGCAGCAGCATCAACATCACAACCATCACCATCTGCAGCAGTATTGTCCTCAGTCTCATCAGAATCATCATCGTTACCTTCATCATCATCATAGAAGCAAGATTAATATGCTACAGTCTTGCGTAGAAAGGCACTGTGGCTTTTGCAACAACATTTCTCCGTAACTGTTTATCCTGAGCAAAATTATGTATATTTTGCAAGTTTCTAAGAGTCAATAAATTTGACATTAAAGGTGCTTATCCTTTCTTGTTGTTGATCTGTAATTTTCATCTTGCGTTTTTTAATAATTTGACGTCTAAAAAATCGAAATTTTCTTTACAATTTATTTGACGTCACAATAACAGAAAAATGTATAAAAGTGAATTCGAAGTAGAATTGCTTTGATTGTTATTGTTGGAGGAGATTGATGAAGATGTTCGCTATTGTTGTTACGCTCGCTTTATCGTTATTTCTTGTGCCTTTTCCTGGGAATCACACTTCTCAATGGAATAGCACTAGAGTATCGGATTATGAAACATTGAATGATTTTCAAGTGACTTACTACTGTTCCGTTGAAACAGTAAATTCTGAACTGCCAAACACCAGTCAGAAATGGACTCCTGGACTTACAAATGTGAGAACGGAGAATGAACTGAGTTCGCGACAGCCATTGGTATATCCCGAGAAAGGAATACCTGCATTTGTTACTTACGAAAAGAAATATCCACTCGAAGATAATATCTATCGATTTTCAAGGATGAATCAGGACTGTTTCTTTGTGGCTAACTCTGTAACCATGCCGCTAAAGTTTCAGGACGCGAATCGTTACGCGAATATTCACAAAGACATAAAGCTTGTGAATGTGACATCGTTTGATTCCTCGAAGAAGAAAGGACTCTTTAAACAAAGTAGCTCTTTGATATGTATTGTCGGTACCGGATACGAACACTTGAATGCATTGACCGGTCACGCAACGACCAATACAGGGATGACCGAGAAGATGATGCAAGATATAGTGTCATCATCTATGTACGAGTCCAAACATTTCATAGACTTCTCAGCCAAATCGTTGCAGACATTCAAAAGGGAGTCATGCTTTATCAGCCTTATATTTATTGTTCTCTGTGGATGCATTGCTTACCGTCTTGTTTGCTGCATGACAGACGTACGACATAGACTAAACAAAAGAGTTAGCGATGATAAAGAATTTAACATCTGCAAAGAGAACACTTCTATGAAGCTTCGAGCTGTAGAACAACGTTCAGCCGAAGCCACGTCCTTACAGAAGCAAATATGCAAGTTTGAAAAAGAACTCATG
>JAAAKL020016409.1:0-11045 GCA_010016065.2 Carybdea cf. marsupialis auct. non (Linnaeus, 1758) | reverse complement strand
GAGGATGATGAGGATGAGGATGAGGATGATGATGATGAGGATGAAGATGATGATGAGGATGAGGATGATGATGATGAGGATGATGATGAGGATGATGATGATGAGGATGATGAGGAGGAGGATGAGGATGAGGATGAGGATGATGATGATGAGGATGAAGATGATGATGAGGATGATGATGATGATGATGATGATGATAATGAGGATGAGGATGATGATGAGGATGATGATGATGACGATGATAATGATGATGATCATGATGATGATGAGGATGAGGATGAGGATGAGGACGAGGATGATGATCATAATGATGATGGTCTACCTTGAGGCTCTTTTATTTCAATAAACATTATTAACGTTATGACTATCTTCTTTGGGTGAAAATGCAGGAGAGAATACAGGTCTAGTTGTTAACATAGGTACAGGTTTAGGGGTTGAGTCACTACGAGAATACATGAGGTGATAATTTGTGTGTACGTGAATGAGCCCGAGGATGAGTTTAAGCAGGGACAGAAAGTCGTAGTGTAGATAGGCGTAAGTGGAAGGTGTACCTGAATTTGAATCGAGTTGCAGAGAATCATAGTGCGAAAGCCTACCTTTCAGAGTTTTGTGGATTTTTTGTCGATCGTGCGATGTATTTATGCGAAGTGGTTATGAAATCTATTGCCTTTTCACTCTATCCCTAGGCTTTTAGGTAAAACTATTATCGAACGATTGAATTTTTAGGCTACGGAAATTTTTGTAGATATGTTTTAAACCTTTTATTACCAGAAGTACCGACGAGAGGGAAGCTTAGTGATTGAGTTAAACAACTGCCATAGCTCATACGGGGCTAGTTATATATATTACAGAGCGTAGGGGATATGATGTGGTAGACTAACTAACTACAAGTCGACATGCATACTTCTATCGACGTGAGTAAAATCGTAAATCTGATAGAATTCCTATCCATGACACATTCGTTCAATTTTTAAATAAAATAGCTTTTCGTAGGTAATGCACAGCAAAATAAAATCTACAACCCTTTCTGTTTCAAATCCTCTTTCTCCAAAAAACTAGCAAAGTTTTTAAATTTTACACATTTCTTGCCATTGATGCGTTGAACCGCAGCAAATAAATTAAAGTGAAAAATCCAGCATTTAGAAGGTTTCCATAAGCAACTGCATAATTATGTTATTTAGGAAAATATTTACTAATGTTTTTATGATGCAAAGTTTGATAGATCAGACTAGTCGAGAACAAAGCACCAGTACACTAGTTTATTTTAATAAGAACCAGTAAATTGAAAGTGAGGCTGGCTGTTTTTTAAGTTCCACTCTTTTAGTGTTCGTCTTCTATTCTGTCTAGAAATGTTTTTTGACAGACACAATTTGTTGTTTGTTATCAAAAGACAAAGAGGAAAGGGCATCAATTCCTTTACACCATCAAATTTTTAAAACTTATGGTCTCGAGCTATCAAATGCGAATATAAGTGACATGAGCGAGGAAAGTTACCAAAAAACTGACTTTTCGTAATTTTTATTAGAAAGATCTACTTTTAAATTCAGTTAGAGGAAACCTCAATTTGTTCTTAGTTTAATTAGTAAGTTTGAGACCGAATCTATAATTATGTTCTGATAAAGTGTGTAACTTTAATTACTTACTGTACTGAATAGGGCCTTTGAGGTTTTAATCCAACACGCACTTGTTTCTTTGTTACGTCTTCCTTACTTGTTAAACAGTTGCCAAACATTGGATAGAGGGATAAAATTTTCAAATTGTATGTAGGCCCACCTTCAGGGGCTTGCGACGAACTCATATTACAGATAAGGAAAAAAGAAGAGAAAAATCTACCGTGAACTCATACCATCGTCTGCCCAATTACCATATAAGGTTCCTACATGTAGAGGTCTTCGATTAATAGAACTCTAATCAGCATCTATTTAAAATTGTAAGCCATTTCCTGAGTATGCGCTATTGAATACCATATCTTTGTCTGTGGAAACAAGGAACGTGACTGCTCAAGAGCTGGTCTAGAAGCAAATAGACCGGTAATACATGGTGTCATGTGCCTATTGTAGCGTGTCGGGCACATCTCCAGACGTGCATAACAAAATTTGAATAAATAAACTAACAATATTGATGTTAGTGGGATTGTCGAGACGACAACGATCTTGAGACGTCTTGCAGTCCTTTCAAACAGCACACGAAGATTTCTATACGAATTTCCGAAGTGTTATTCACGGCAAAGATATTGGATACAATAGGAACTGCCAGCTGATCCGATTTTTACAATGCGTCTTCGACATCGGACCTCAGACTGCGATCTTTCATATTAAGCTTCGGTATGAAATTTTTGTTATATTGGAATCCTACATTACAATGAAGTCTGATCAAGTCTTCCATCGGTTAACCTTAACTATTTGAATACCTTTTAGAAAATTCTGTCTTTTTTTAATGTGTTTGACAATATTTCACTCTGTCTGGGTATACCGTCCGTAATTTGCCGTCGATAAAGGGATGTGGGTATCTGTGTATTAGTTATTTGCTTATAATGCCATGGAAACAAATGATCGAGTATGATCCAACTATACTTGTAGCAGGAAATAGTGGGGGAAATCAGTGCTATATACATTTTTTCGCCCTTGAAGGCAATATCATGTAGTATAATACATCCTGAAAGTAAAGTAAGCAGTTACTAACGAGAGTTGATTGTCACGTACTGCTAGCCTCGTAAACAAAAAGTTTTGTCCACAAAATTCATTTAGCTTGCAATTTTCGTGTAGCTCGGCCTTTGACATTTGATATTTGAAGAACTTAGTGCCTATAAAGTAAACGCTTTTTGATATTTTATGTTGATGTTGCCGTTGGAGGGGTGCACTGACAAGGTAATTTAAAACATTTATACGTTGGATGATCTTTTTACTTAGGACAGTTCAGTAAGCGATATTTTGAATGTAGTCTTATTGCTTGGATATCTGTTTTAAGCTTATTTTCACCAAAAATATAGTAACATTTTCGTAGATAGATAGTCGTAGCGACAATCAAATCCTCTTTAATTTTTATCTTCAGTTTTACTTCGATTGTAGTTTTAAGTAACCTAGTAATGTAGCAGTGTAGTTATTTTGATCCTGACTGTGTGGATATACACATAAATGGCAACTTATATTTTAAAAACTACTTCTTAACCTAACAGACTTTGTGCATCATTTGATAGGGAAAAGTGTCACTGTTCACCGTAGCCATAACTGCGTGTTACTCATGCACTACTTAGACCTAAAGGTCAGAGGTAAAGAGCAAATGTCATCAGATATGCTGTTTTCCGCTGTAGGATTTCAAATATTGTTTTTACTTGTGTTTTTGCAAAAATTTTATTTTTGATTTACTGATTTAAATCCCTTCAAATCCTTACATTTTCCATTTGTGCCTTTTTATGAAATTTCTGAAAGACAATGGTTGGGTTAGAACTCGCTGTTCTTCTTCTCAATATTTACTATCGCAGCTAAATAATACTTCGTTCTTTTAGCACCCCTTTCGGGTACTAGGATAGTCTAGCTGCGGCGAATCGACGAAAAAACAATCGGTCGTATTCGTCTGCACTCCACCTTTATTTTGATATCAAAAGCTTTGCCAAATCCTTTTTAAACCTCTTGGTACACAAAATATCATTTGGAAATAAGCTACCTTTACTATGTTAATATTAAAACAATAGTACTAAAATTATGGCAAATTCAATAAACCCAAGAGCCCTCGCATAATAGTGCTGACACTGGTCATCAACATTCACTCGAAGGAAAATATCAGCAAACAGGGTCTCGTTCCGAAAATTTCAGTTCACCATCTCTGAGGAAAAACAACATGATTTTCCAATCGTTTTAGAAGATAGGTTATTGCAAGTTTCCACCTTTTAGGTAAACTTGTGGATAAACTAGCATTATTTACTGGTACTAAATGTTGGTTAACACGTTAACTTGCCCTTCAAAAATAAGCTCTACGACTGTTATATTGTTGAAATCTCTATAATATCTATTTTAACTTAATATTCTTTGTAGTATGTATGTGGTTTGTTTGTTCCTGTTCTTTTACAATCTGCACGTCTTCCTTTGGTCTCCTACGTTCTACATGGTGATTCTTTAGAGCAGAGCCAAAGCCTAGGGTCCCGCAGCCTTTCGACCTGTGAAAAAGGTCTCCAAATGTAGGAGTACACTTTAAAAAATTGAATCGTTGGATTTTCGTTATTTTTTCTATTATACATCATTGACGTTTTGGTGGTACAGGGAACGCATACACTTTTTATAGGAATTCTTTTCATAAGAATCACGAGGCTCAAATTCGTCAAAATTTAAGAATATTTAAGAATCACCCTCAGGCTCATAATATCTAATCAACAATTGCAAAAAGACTCAAGATCTCATGTACATGACCATTGTAAATATGAGACGTTCTTTTGTTTAAATATTGCATGCTAAATAGAAGAATCGTGAAATTGAACACTTTTTACACATTTTAAACTTTTAAGCTCTTCTGCTCCGCTCCATAAAACACTATTCCTTTTCAAGAGAAATTTAAGAATCACGTAAGAATATTAAAGGCTCATTTTTTAAGAATCATTAAGAACCATAAGGCTTTGGCCGATTTATGTCACTCTTATTAAAAAAGAGTGTATTTATTTGTTGGGAAGAAAAGGGTTACAATTTCACTACGGCATTCAAAGTCTAGCTTCCAAGGACAGAGTTTTCTGGCACACTCCCCTTTCTCCCTATCCGTGCAATGTTTATCCATACTTGCATATAAATTTTAGAGATGGAGTGGTTAGGAAGCTTTGCTTAAATGTGACTCACATCCAATTAACTCATGTTTTTCATCGCTTTACAATTAGAAACACGATTAGACATGAAACATCAAATATGTATCACAACTGATGGAGGTTGTTTATATAGAACATTAGATTAGTGGGATGGAATTCAGGTATCAGAATCAATTCTGTAGAAAGAACTCTAGCTTCTGTTTTGATTTTCTTATCAGCACAATGAATGAAATTATTTTTCATTCAATGAATTTCTGAACTCATTGTATTTGAGCTACCCTATTAAACCACTGACGGGTAAATATTTTATTCAGCACACCTTATGCTATGTACTGTTTTGACAACCCTAAAGAGAGTACCTATCAACCATTTGACAATAATGATGAAACGGAAACATCTGCAGTGAGAATACACATGAGAACAGCTACAGAAACTCATGCAATCTGTCACAGGATTTGAAGGCTGTGACAAAAAATGCATTTTGTTGTCAGTGTTTTAGGATTCCAGAAATAATGATCACAGCGTTGAGGAAAGGTTGTCACAAAATAATTGGTCAAGAAATTAGGACTGCTTACAATCGATTGACACTGTTGTACAGTTAATCGGAACATCCCAGGGGCGTGTCAAGTCCTCACAAATTGGGGGGCAAATAGCTATCGTAAAAGCACAGCCTATCCTGAAACGTTCAAAACTGCAGCAACAACATTTGCCAACTCTATCTAATGCTAAAGAATCTAAACCATAACATGCTATTACTCCCTACTTTGATTTCATATCCAGTTCTTCCCTTCACAACAAGATAACTCATGATAACAAGATACATGGCTTCAAATTTCTAGAAATATATTCTAAATACAAAACACAAATTTAATGTCAAATGCACAAGCTAAAAGGTAGACGTTTTGAGAAATGAAGGGGAGACATGTGGCTCAGTCCCAGCGTGGTTACACAACTGGAAATATCCATCGATCTCAACTGACACAATTTGGAAAAATACTTTTCTTGAAGTATCCTTAGTCTCTCTTAAAAACGTGATTGTATAAGTAAAGGGAAGTCATAGCTTTGTAATGGAAGATGCTCATGATTACACATCAAGGTTTTAATATTCATCGATCTTATTTGTGATTGCAGAGTTAATTTTTGTTTTTAGAAAGAAAAACGCCGCCCATTAAATGGACAATACCTTTCGTTTAAACCAGTGATTCTAACTATACCTGCAGTCCGCGGGCCACAAGCGGCCAGTTAGCTTGTTCTGTGTGGCCTGCAACCCCTTTTCAGACAAGGAAAATCAAACGTCACGTAATGTATGATAATTGCAACCACTTATCTCTAAAAAAGACTGGATCGAGCGTGTGATTGGGACTGAAATGGCTTCCAAAGTCTGACCTCACTTTCAGACGAAAGATGTTCGATCAAGTGTTTTTTAGAGATTAATGTTTGCAACCAACTCAATGTGAACTCCTTCAGTCAAAATTGCAGCAAAATATGTTGTCAAAAGTTGACTAACTGTAAACATCTTTCACTTTCTCTAAGCGCAATGAAAATGAGCTGTGTGTATCTGAAATAAATATCGTCCTTTCTGTGGCTTGACCATCCCCACGAAACATCATTTCAGGTATTTATTATTAGACCTGTAGAAATCTGATATCGATATTACATCATGATCTTTCCACAAAACTAGTGAGGCTTACATTAATGTATGTAAAGTATAAACTCGAGAACCTAGACACGGCACCAATTTGATGAAGATGTTATTTAAAGAATACTAGTATCATCGATCTAAATAATAATCCAAATATGTTGCTTGTGTCGCAACGACAAGGTAATGTCTCAACAGGAAGTACGTCTAAACAAACGAGGTGTTCCTATTGGCCGACTGTTTACAGTCCACAATTCTTATGAAATAAAAGAAATTAGATTTCGATTCCAAGTGATTTCGATTCAAACTTTGTCCCTAAAGCCTTCTTTTTAGAGCGGAATTGTTACAACATAGCAAATTATTTCTATGAAACATACCATAATACCTCAACAAGCTATCTGGTCAAATGTTTTGTGATTTGTACAAAATCACATTTTATGACAAAAAAGTGACTAATGAGAAAAGTAAAAATGACCACAGAAAACTGGCATCAAAACTCTATAATCTATCAACGTAGGCCTAGTAAATCTAGCCAACATCTTCAGCTACTTTGTTAAGGTTTTAAACAGTTTAATCGTCCCCAGACTACTTACGGTCAACCCTGAACGACGGAGCCCTACTACTACTACTACTACTTCTGCTGCTGCTACTGGTACTGCTATTACAAAAACTACTACACAAAATGACACAGGTAACAGCAAATTCGGACCCCATCGCTATTATGCACTTCTGAAAGACGTTGCGTTCGTGAGTTATTACAGCAGAAAATTGAACTATTGGCACAAACGTTGTGGACCGGTCTTCGCTTGTCAGATTTTCTCTCAGACAAGCCTGTGTTTATTAAATTGAATCGTTCCTCTCACTAACGCTGCTCTTTTGAGCTAGTGGAGTGAAGCCTATCCTCCTTAACAACTCCTCAAAGAGGTCTTGCATCAGTTCCGAAATGAGCATAGGATGTTCTCAGCTTTTGGCAAAAGAATCACATAATTTCCTCTCACTTAAACTCGAGAGAAGGAGACGCAAGCTTTTGTTTTGATCGTGTTCAAAAATTGTCGTGATCTGATTGCAGAAGAAATGAGATTTCCTTTCTAACCTTAAATATCGGGCCTTATAATAAGTTCAACTGATCGAAGAATTAAGAAGACATGCGAGATTATATTGCTGCATTTCTTATCATTGTTATTGGGAACCATTCCTTCAGCCCTAATATTCAGTGATACTTACTAACATGACGGCATGCTTATCGACTGGCTTTTACGTAGTATCAGTAATGCTCACAACTTGTTGCCTTGAATCATCTTAAAAGGATTTTTAGGCCTCTTCCAGTTTTCCTGACATCCAATCTATACTTTCGAATTCAAGGGAGTTTGTACCGAAACAGAATCTAAACCGCGACAGTGCAGAAGAATATTCACTCGTGCCTCTCTTATATCAAAGCCTAGATAAGGAGTCAAACTGTAGGACATTGTTCTGCCTCCAAAATGAAAGCAGCGTTCTGGGACTGTATAATTTCATGCTGCTAATGTAATACAATCTATATGTAATGAAAGACTACTTCTTTCTCATGTTGGGTGACCTCACAAGCTCTGACTTTGAAGATTTGAATATGATATTAAATGATAATGTGAGTAAAATAACGGTTAAATATCTTTTCAAAACAAATCACTCTATTCGTGCTGCCCTGCTGTTCTGGTGTTCAGGTTAAGCTTACTAAATCAAAAGAGAAGCAACTTTCCTTCTGCAGCTAGAATAATACGGTAAATTAAGCCGACGATCTCATGACAATACGTCTGGAACCCGGCTTTGGTAGGATCAACATTTTAGAAGCGACCTTTGCGTCATGCAGGAGTATTCAGTTCTTTCGTGAGCAAAGTAGATTGGAAGAGCCATGTGTTTGACAAGCTTTAATATTAAGTGTAAACAAAATAGTTAGCCTGATTTTCATTAGAAATATAACAGACATAGGATAACTTCAGATTATACGATCAATTAAGGTGTTTGCTCAGTATAATCAGTGGTCATTTGTGCTAATGCAGACATCATGTTAGCTTCATGTTCACGAGTGCCTTTGATGAATCATGGAGCTGGAAACGAGGCTTGCTCCGACGATTTATGAAAGCTCATCCAAATATCTCTAGTTGTTTTAAGTGGTATTAACATTGTTACAGATAGTGATGTTGATAGCAATGTTGAGAATGATGAGTAATGAATATGTTGTTGATTTTAGTATCATTATTTATAATATCATTATTATTTGTGTTTTTATATTATCATTACTGTTTTTAGATGTGAGTTTAAAAGTTTAAAAAAATTATGAAGGTGATAATGAAAATGATAATGAAGATGATGATGATAATAATTACGACGATTGTGATTATATGATGATGATGATGATGATTTTGGTAATAGATCGATAAGGCTGCAATGATTTCGCTATCAATCTACATGTTTCGTAATATAATAACTATATTTAAACGCTAAGCGCTGCGTAATTCTGTAAGAGAAGAAGGCAGTTAATCATCGAGAAATTGGGAGACTCGATAATCCCCGATACAATTTTGAAACACAAGTTTTAAGGATAATTTACCAGTCAAAACGGAGGCACTATATGTTAAAGAATATCGATGCCAAAATACCGACTCGCTCGCTATCCGACGACATCCTTACTTCATAATTGTTGGGGTTAATTTTGTTTTATTTAAATAAATCCTCGATTACCCAAATGAAGCAACTAGTCTAAATTTACTAAAACCATGTTCAATGTAAACATAAAAATAATTTATGAGAAAAAAAGAGTACAGACCATTATAACTACATTCTTGTTAATTATCGTTCAAGAAAAATAAACGTAGATGTGCAGAGTTATGTAACGAAGCATTTCTTAATATTCGGTTTCCTACGTATCCGAATTAAGTTTTGGTTAATCAATAACCTAGGGAGCACTATAATACATGAATATATTAACTGCGACCCATGTAGAGGCGGTAATGGGGGCGACTGAATCATTGCATGGAGCCGCGCGTCTACAAGGGGCCCCATTTTTATTGCTAACTGATTAGATGTATGTATCTATGTCCATATTGATTTCGGTAGGAACTAAACCCACTGGAGGGCACACGATGCCACAAAACCCTCCATAGCACGATCATACCTAAACCGTTTTACAACGCATAACGTCATAGTGCCCTTGCAGACATTATTCGTCCCAGGGCTCTGTACCTTCCCTAATTGGTCAATGCTATGACTACGGCCTTACAACCTGTACCTGTGATGAACAATAAAAATAACCAGCAAATCTCTAGGAATTAGCAAGATTAGTCAACAGACTCACCGTATAGATTGTCCACCATTTACCTTTTAAAGAAATAGTCTCTGTTTGCTGTATCTGTATCTGTACGGGTACCACGACAAGGTCCTCATGCAAAATGCTTTGTTGGACCATAGGAAGCCGCAATCCTCATGTTGCGGACCAATGATTTTTACCAATGAAAATTACCAGTTCGCTCAGCTGCATGAACTATTCAGTGACTTACAATGAAGCTGTCTTGTAAAATAACTTACTACAATCCATGATTCCGTGTACTTCCATATTAAATGCCGTATGACTATAGCAATTTTTTCAATCCTAGTACTTTAATAGCAAATCCACAAGATATGTTTACCACCTTACGTAAGATACTGATTTTCCATCTGTATCAAGATTGGTTTTGTGAGTGGGCGTCACAAAATGATCCCAGCCGTGAGTACGTTTGACTTTGATCTTGTTACATTCTGTTCGTAGAAAGTTATGTTTCTATGCAGACCCTTCGCTACGAATAAATAACATGTGACAAGCGCTTCTACCTAAAATAGAACATCTCCTATAAGATTGCTTTTCTTGTACGCGATTTAAGAACAGGAGCAATTGAGTCAGAGTGTGTCTTGATGATAGCTAACGACATTTAAATATTTTTGTTTATATTTTATAGTTAAATCAACGATTCAGAACGATTTTTTTGTTTCGCCATAATCAGTGCCATAAATGGAACTTCTTATCCACCGCTTGCTAGTGTCTGGCCGAGTACGTAAAGTTTTAAATATATGTATTATTTATATATATATATATATATATATATATATAAACAAGTGCTATTTATTCCGTTATAAGAGTGCTCGATATAACAAGGATAAGTCTAGTGATACTTAGAAGTGATAAAATAGGGGGGAAACGTGACGGGTAGTTACCTTAGGTTTCGCGTTCAGATGAACGTCGCAGGATAGGACGTGAAACCCAAGGTAAGTGTGATAATTCACTTTTCTGTTTTATCACTGCTTAGTAGCATTTATATACTTAAATAAACTCTTAAAAGAAGAGAAACTGGTTAAGATAAAGCTTTTAGAATCTCGCATAGAAACAAGTCGAGTCAGTTCATGATTAGAAAGTACAAGGAACCCCAGGACTCAAATCTATTTATTGCAACGGTCTAGATCATTGCTAGGTACATCTGCCAATTAGTTAGGCAGACTTTAACTATATGTCAGTGCATTTACTTGTGCTTGCTGCAAAATTAGGAGCTTACGATACATTTCAGGTACATGTAATGCTCTAGAGACGAATTTCCAAACTGCGTCATATCATTG
>JAAAKL020016408.1:0-11045 GCA_010016065.2 Carybdea cf. marsupialis auct. non (Linnaeus, 1758) | reverse complement strand
AAAGCGAATCAGATCACCAGAGAGCTGACTTACCAAATGAGATCGACGCAGCATCATTGACGGCTTCAGAGGCAATCTGGCGTCTCGACAAAGTAAAGCAGGTCGCAGAAGTCCATGGTGAGAACCACTTTTACATAGAATTGAATGGTTTAATTGGATGATTCGAAGCTTTAAAACTGCAGACATTGAAGCCAAGTGAAATTCATGACGTTTTCAAATCCTTTGAAACTTGGTAAAGTTTTATTTGTGAGGTTCGTTTATGAGGTTTAAAACATAGTCATGCATCAACGTATCTTTTTTCTTCTTTGCTTCGTGAAATATTGAAAACCCCTGTATAGCGGACACCTGGTAATAATGGACACTTTTTCCAGGAACCGCAGGTGTCCGTTAAAGACAGGTTTGACTGTAATGTATAATCAGGCATTATTCAGCATTTCAAAGTAGATAATATGTTACTGGTATGCAACGTGGATTCTCCAAATTTTTCTCGAAAATGTGAGAAGGAAATTAATTGAAAGTATCCAAGATAACCTACGTTTTCAGATTTAAAAAAAATACTTCTATAAAATTTTGGGGTCATGGCTCCGCTGTACGTACCTCCAGTGACCCTGAGACCAACTATACGGAGGGAAATTTGTTTATGTGAGCGAGGGAGAAAGCTTCAAAAATATAAATTGCAACGAGTCTTTTCTGTCTATATACTTTATGGTGCGATACGAGAACTGTCGATGACGATCGGATTAGCATTATAGTACGAGCCACAAAGTGTATTAAAAGAAAAGCACGACATGCGCAATGGTTCACATTCTACATAACCACAGGTGACCCTTATTCATGGTCCAAAAAGGCTAAATTGTGGTTTGGGTAAGTCTGGTTTTAAAATTGTAAGTATTGCCCGGCCCTGTGGCAGGTCATGATATGAATATGATCAATGACACTATTTTAACGCATGCGACCGACAAATTTTAATCATCTTTTTATAATTATTGACCAAATATCATTTTTATTGGCATTGGATTTATTCAAGAGTTTAAACTCGTAATCACAGACATTTTTCTTTTTTAACAAATGCCTCATTACCAAGCACGAAATTCAGTTTGATTTAAAAAATCTAATTGAAAAGAAAGTCCGTATAACTTATGATATTCAACGAACAACTTAATTCTTTTGTCTTAAGGTCTTGATGTATCTGAAAATTAAGTACCTTGCCAAGAACTTCCCAACCTGATCTTCAACTATTCAGGCAACACTTCTCCGATTATACGGAACACGAAGTATGGTACATAATGGCATCGTAAGGCACTGTTGTTTATTAAGGAAAGGCTTTTTAGTGCAAAGCGAGCTGAAGTAACAATAACTAATAACTGTTTGTAGTATCTGGTACATGAAACAGGTCCACTTGTGCTATACAGGCTGCTATAAGAATGACCGTGAAAAAGGAAGAGATAGTGCTTTTTAATCATTGTTCATGGCGTTTATGAATTATTGACCGGGAAACCCCCAAAGCATCTTGGAATGCAATGAAACAAATTTAAAGTTTTTTCTGAGCAGCGTTTGAAGCAGAAAACCGTAATAAAATCTATCAAATCTGGCAAGAAGCAAAACTTGTGGGTGGCTCAGAAAAAAACCGAATTCCTTTGGTTGATCACTTGTAAACATACCCTTTTTTATAAAAATAAAGCCCTGGACTTTAACTCGAACACTGGACATAACTCTCATCTCGATTTCTAACCACCATTTATGTTATCTGTGTCTTCTAGGAACAAACGACAGAATTTATTAGTTGTAACAATCAATAGATCTCTTATTACACTTCTGAAGTAGCTGAGGGCGCACTCCAAGTGTCATGTTGCAGGTATTTGCACTAAACTTTATTTTTGCATTAAAATAGATATCCACATCAATTCTAGATAAAAATCACAACGAAAAATTGTAAACAATATCTTGACATACCTTAAAACCAGGACTTCAGTATGTGGAAAGTGGAATCGAATCTATTAACTATGTCCATGACGGGACCATTGCAAGTTTGCTTTGGTTTATCTGAAGTAGGTCTCCATATTTGATAACTAGTATTTTTGCATGTGTGTTCTCTGCATGTATTTCCTGCTTCTAGCTGCGTATCCTTCTTGAGGTACTCAAAAGGTCATTACATGCAATTCATCCGTGCGTGTTCAAATATTCTTAAGACAATTTCGGTTAGCACTAGAGCTTTAGATTCCCACAACATAATCTTTTGATCATAATACTGACTACATGTCATAGCATATAACCATGGCAACCCGATTCTCCAAGCGCTGTTACATACAGGGTTGGTACTATCTATTAGCGGTTTTCATTAATCAGGCGAGGCTACATCTACGCAACCTGCTAACGCACCATCGAAATTTATCTAACATATTCCATTCCTGTGGAGGTGTAAACAATGCGCTCTGTCCTTCCTTTCCACGCGAAATGCAGTTCGTTTAACACGGACAAAGCAGAAAAACTTTTATCTGTTGCTGAAATCAATAATGACTTAGTTCCCGAGGAGAAAATTTAGTCAACAAATATATGTATTTGTGAGGGAGCCTGGGTGATCTGATAAGAAATGAAAAGGTCCTTGCTTGAGGTAAGGCTACATCTGTCGAATTTCAGTGTTGGAATTGAGGAAGTTTTTGGATCTACTGAATCACAATCTTGTTTAAAATTAAACGCTCCAGCAGATTTCTTGTGGGTAAACTTTGATTTTAAATGCGATAAGTATTCCAAGCTCGCGCAATCTGGTGTTGATTTGATTTACTATTTTATTCAGGCCTACAAATCACACCCATGGGTTTATCAATTGTTGGTTTCGTATGTGGGATTATTTCTGGACATTTTATAATAAAACGTTTGACCACTACCAGGACACATCATTCTTTAGGTAGCTATGGAAATCATGGATCAAGTAAACTCTGTCTTTCACTTTCTGCTTTGCTTGTGGTGAATAAGGATAATATAGTATGAAATAAAAATAGAATTAATGTTAATAACTTACAGTAGGTGGTTTTCACAAATTTCCAATACAACTGGTTTTCCGTTGGTTTAGAGTTGAGAGTATTTTAAGAACGAATAGCGTGCAAACTAGTTATTGTAAGAATGTCGTCTCTTTCAGGGTCTCTTAGGCAGGAAACGTCTCCTAAATTTACAGTTATTGTCCTGTACGGAGCACTAATAGGGAGAACTGCCAGTTAACGCAAAGTTAGAATGATCGCAAACTATACGTATACAGACCAATTTAAAATGTTGTTGAGGACTGTGGGCTCAACAGTGGATAATAACTTACTTCATCATGCATAAAAAACACGATGCATATACTCATGTAGCTTCGGTAGTATGAAACGTCATATAAAAGAGTGACGAAATTAAATTGCACAATGGGATGTCAAATCGATAACAGTGATAGTGATATTAATTGTTAAAATGTTGACGAAGTAACAAATTTGCAAAAATGCAGCATCGTGTAAAATATGGAAGGGCTGATTAGCATTTGAGACTTGTGATGCATGAAGTATAAGGCAATTGCAACAAATTTATAGTGACTGGTGTTCACATGGCACACCAGAAGCTCAAAGAACCGAATTGACTTAAAATCTGCTGTGGGATTCTAAGTATCAGGATGTAGACCTCAGGATGAACGAACTTGATTGTCATTGTGGATCAAGTACCGGTAGCACCTTTTGTCTGGTAAGGACGTGGTTTAAGGTTGAGTATATACTATAAGAAAACTTACTTTCACATGTTTCTTTTGAAATGGAAATAAAGTTGATTATTGATGGGGAAGTGATGGAGTCTAATGCAATTTCCATGGAAAATTGACTCTTTTTGTTCACTTTTCCCACAAATCATATTTTTTGAAGGTTATGTCGGGTAACTGAAAAGGCACCATGAAAGACAAAATCCTTTTCTCTAACAAATAATAGGTTTCCCTGTTAGCTTTATATTTTAACTTTAATATGTACTGAATCAGAACAATAAAATAATCGAAAGAATATAAATGGAAAAACATGAATGCAGGTCTATTTACTTGAAGAAAATTTAATATTACTCTTTAAATGCACAGTAAATATCAATATCTTAGATAATTAATTGACATGAACGGTGTAGGAGATGGTAGGAAAAAAGTGGCAATCGAGATATCGTATTGAGAAGAAGGGCATTTGCACCTGAAAAAAAAGCTTAGAAAGAGTAAAAGAAAGACACAGCGCTTATGATTCCCTTCAATGTCCTCTTATGCTTTGTGGAGGCCAGGATGGTTACAATTTCAATCTAACACAAACAAATGGAAAGAAAGTGTCCTGCATCAATTTTTATTCATATAGACTCATGGAACGAGCAGGAGGTAATTAAATACTCACGTTTGGTACGCTTCTTTGCCAATTCTTGGTGGAGAGATTTCAATTCATTCGCCACAATCAGACAAGGTCGAGAGCAGATGAGTATGTGCATCTCCGAGATGTCTTGAACAATGAGGCCAATGTTGCAGACATTGGAAGACTAAAAATACTTCCTTCCCCTTGAACTGGGGGGTTCAAGGTACATGTATGAGCACGTTCAAGATGCAATGGCCTAGTCCGCTATTATGGAAGGCCTTATCTTTTCATCACTATCGTATGCCATCCAAAGTGGGAAGAAACCCAAAGGGAGCTACCTCAACGTTTTAGCTCATCAGACAGGCCTGATCTGGAAGCAAGGGTATTCAAAAGAAACATCGATTGCCTCTTAAATTTGCTGAGTAAAGGAAAAAAAATTAAATGGCAGAAAAGAGGGCTGCCACATGTACCCATCCTTCTCTGGCTTAAAGAAAATGTAAGGCCCCTTCACGTCGACTCATTTATCTCTGCAGAGATTCGTAACAAGGACACTGATCCCATATTGCACATCGAATGTGATTCATGCTCCCTGTGGGAACTTAAACCCATGCTCTTCAAGTATGAAAGATAGAAAGTACACCAAAAAGGTATCCACAACAGTTAAGTGCTGAAACACAGACTGGGGATGATGGTTATAATATCTACCGGCGTCGAAGTGTAGCAGACGGGGGATATAATTGCACAATAGTAAGAGAAAATCGGCCTTCAGTGACAGTAAACAACGAATGGATTGTTCCCTTCTGCCCTCTTCTTTCAAGGATCTTTAAGGCTCACATCAATGTTTTTGTAAAGGGACAGCAACGGCGAGATTATGATGAAATCAAGCAATACCAAGACGGTCAGTATATAAGTGCCGAGGAAGCAGTTTGGAGGATACTTAATTCTCAAATACGTAAACGGCACCTAGCTATGGTTCATCTAGATGTTCGTCTGCCAAATAGGGGAAAACTGTACGTTACAGAGCCTACATCCAGATAAAGAGCAGAACAGAACCAAGACCCAAATTAACACGATTTTTGAGCTTTGCACAAATGATCCCTTTGATGCTACTCTCTTCTATGGTGGGATAGAGACAAAGAAGAAGGCAATGTCGACAGGCAACAAGAAGAGATAGTATCTGGGAAGGGGCTTGCCAAATGTGGTTTGCAAGTTGCCATTGCAGTAGCCACTTCAGCAATAACTGCCACGCTTTTGCCAGGGGAAAGAATTGCTCATTCCACATTTAAAGTACTTTTAATACTCAATGCCACGGAAAATTCTATGTGGCCCGGCAGCATTTTTGAAGCAAGCAGAGATAATTATTTGGGACAAATGCACATCAAAAGATGTTGGAAGCTCTTGACAGGACTCTCCGAGACATTAAAGGAGTAAATAAAGTAAGAGGACTGACTGTAAAACTGTCTGGAGATTTCAGACAAACATTGCCTGTAATTTCCAAGGGGACTACGCCAGATGGACTTATCACAGTAACGGGGGAATTTGGAACACGCCCATTTAATACAGAAACTTTACCCAGATCTTCAAAATAGGACCAAATAGAATAGGTCAAGGTGAGAAGCATTGGATTTAATGGCTGTCAGAAAGAGCCATTTTAATGCCAATAAATAATTCACTCGAGCTTCCGAGCAACAAAGTCCTGTAACAAATTCCAGGGGAAGAATTCTCACTCAAATCTATTGAAAAATTTCTTGATGTTACAGAACAATAAAACTGCACGAAATAGCGAATTATTTTATAATAAAAAGCCTTTTTGTTCGCCTGACACTCCTCAGAGTACAAATCGTCAGAGTACAAATTGAAATGGGAAAATATTTACCTCACTATGTTTCCAAAAAAGTCACAAAATATGGAGTTGCTTTGACCAATCAGTGTTCGTGTAGCTAAACGATTAAACGAAAAGGCCCAATGAGAAAGAAAATCTTTTTGTCTACAAAGAAACGGTTTTCTTGATTTGATGTGGACGGATTCTAGAATGACCACGTGAAAAGCAGCAGCTGTTAAATGAATGAAATATTTCGTGCTGTTTCAAATCTATTGATACTGTTATGGAGGAAAAGCAAGTGGTTCACTATTCCCAAAAAAATTAAAATTTTCTTCAGCCAGCAGGAGTTGCACCACATAATTGAGGTTAAAAATTGGGGCAACAAATATTGCTTTTGAGGAACCTTGATGCTCCACTACTCCACACTGTAAGTGGGGTTCTGTGTAACATTGTCATAGCAAAGATCATGACTGGGTATGCTGCAGGAGAGGAAACATTAAACCTGAAAAATTCCAATCATACCAATTGATCTTGCCTTTAAAAGGAAGCGTCTGCAGTTTCCAGTCAGACTCTCTTCTGCAATGACTATAAATAAGTCTCAGGGCCAAACTTTCAAGGTTGCTGGAATAAATTAAAGTACTTCCTGTTTTGCTCTGGATAGTTGTATGTTGCATGCTCAAGAATTGGTACTTGCAAAATTATAAAACTGCACGAAATAGCGCAAATACTTTATTACAGAAAAGCATTTTTCGTCTGACACTCCTCAGAGTACAAAATCGTCAGAATTGGAATTGAGAAGAAAAATCATTCCGTTCCACAGACACTGATTGGTCAAAACAACATCTTCTTTTTCTATTTTTTTACGAACTATTTTCCGTTTTTGCTACTTCGCTTCTTTTCTAGTGTTTTCTTGTATTGTCTTTCAATTTATAGCCCTCTCGGTGATTTCCTGTTTAGCTTGTACATATTTTCTACCGTCGGGTTTGTCCTTTGTATATATGTTGCTGTAGTGTTTAACAATGGTAGCAGGCGTTTTCATCCTCTGTTAAAATTGTGGGTGCGTGTTATGTAAAACCTATCTCATATTTAAGCAGGATCCGATGTACTTTGAAAGGTATTCTGATGAAGATTACATGGAAACGTTAATGAAAATGTGTATTTACTGAGTTGAGTATTAATATTTACGAACATAGGAGATTGTTGGCCTTTTGAGTACTACCTGGCAAAAAGCCGTCATGAGAATCCGCAATGAAATACGGCGGTCGGAAGCCGAAAAGTAGATGAATTACGACGCCGTACCCACCCTTGCAAAGTTGGTACTTCCCGTTCGTTCTGGTAGTATGGTGCCTGACCACCTCAGTCATGCAGGGTGACCCTTGCCGCGTCGGCCCCTTCCTTTTTGGGGGATGAGGCCTTGGGGCTATTACTCTCCCTACTCTGACGAGTTCCACAAGACGGCGCCCCATTACCGTGTCCTAAAGCCCGACGTAATGGAATGCGGTGGGAATATCAAGCCGAGGCTTATAGGCGTGTATGTTTGTTTCCCTTGAAAACTTCCCAAAGGTTGTTTTTAAGTCAAACCCTTTGTTACAGAAATTGTAAATAGGTTCAAATTTGTACACATTTCTAGTAAATACCACAATTGCGTTTAAATTGGGGGGATAGGGATTTTATTTTACATTATTTATACCCAGGAGGAGTTGTGTACAGTACCAGAAGAGGGAACAGAAGTTCCGAAAGGTCGCCGAGAGCAAGAGTCAAATTTTTATGAGTAAATATGTTTAATAAGTTTAAGTATATGTATAAGTATATGTTTATATATATATATATATATAACAACCCGACTACCCGGATTGTCGACACAATTTATTAATGAAATAGTAAAGTCTTTGTTTTCGGTGTGGGAGATCCTGGGTTCCATCCGGGCCAGCGCCGTAAGCACTTCATGTTTATCGAGTTCTCTCTCTATATATATTATTTAAAAAATATATATATCAAACGGTTTTTTCATTGTCCCTGAAGTTTCGAGGTTCAACAATAACCAATTACAACCAAGCAACCTTTGTCTAACCATGCGTGACTGTGTTGATAACCTTGACATCAAGGAGAAGAATGCTTCAGTGTGTGTAGTAAATGTTCCTTCTTATCTAGATCGTATTGACAAGTTTCATATTATTTTCAATTTCATATCATGCCTTTCATAGGAAGCATATTCAAAAGCGAATCCCTCTTATGGCATTTCCAGGACAACAAAGTACAAGTGACATTCTACGGTACATACACATCCTCAATCACTCTTCATTCAGTGAAAAGGTTCGCAAAATCACGCTGTTTTTCATGACGAACCAGAAAAAAGGAGATGTACTCTCGCTACTCCATTCGCCACTTTAAGACGAACTGTTTTAACGGCGAATCACAATAATCTTCCCACTTAGTCCATTGCTGAACGTGTACGAGTCCTTCCATATTTGAAAGGGGTTACTGCCACCACGGCAGGCGATGTCCCTAATGTATTCCATGGATTTGTTCCTTAAAATTACTGCTCGTACCACTTGGACTGACCTTCGATGAAACGCCAGGCCCAAAGATATTCAGTGAAATACCGATAGTCTCAATACTCATAAGCATAAATTAAGATTACTTTGAGACTGAACTGCGAAATGCGATAAGCATAATTTATCCCGTGCAGACTTTATATCATGCTTTGGAAGCTTTGGGATCCGCTAATTATGGGCTTATAGTTTTGTATCCTTTAGAAAGCGACAAATGCCACGCGAACGTAAAATCGGCAGCTTAATAGTGGTTTGGATTAACTAATTTTTCTTTACTACAAGAATTAAAAATTGGACTCTTGCCCGTATTCAAAAGAAAAGCAAAATCCTGCTATATACTATCAGTTTACTAATTCTTTGTTCGAGAATTCGAACGACTTCAACATGGCAGTGACTTCAAGTAGTTGGTCAAAATTGCAAGGTAGCGGTTTCAAAATTACGGCATTAGCTTCTCAAATTTCTCTCTTATAGAACCGTACCAAGTCAATACAAGGCTACGTTTACGAGTTTAGCTCTACGGGAGACCAAAAACAGATTGTCGACTGCGAAAACCAATGGACACTGAAAAATCCACCTGCAGACTTTACTTCCAAAGCTGAAGATTTTAGAACTGGTGTGTTAACGACATTGTTTGAGCTAGAAAAAGCTCTTAAGCCACTAAACAAGAGATTCTATAAATGAAAGCATTATTCAAAAATAAGTTGGCTGATTGCGAGATTATGACCTGTACGTGAGAGCATACCATACGTGATAAAATCCATTGCTTTGCAATTATCTCTCCATTTCATACCACTTTTATCAACACTGCTAAATATACTTGCTGTAGCTCACGCTTTCTTCTACCTTAAAACCACTGAAAGTTAAATATGACGAATAATTGATGACTTTGATAGCGAAAATGTGAAAAAAATAGAGAATACAGATAACGAGACGCAGAAACAAATTCAATCGTATATCTCAACGACTTGATGGAATATTTCTTACGGAGGTTAAAACAAAATTGTGATGTTTGATAAATATGAAAGTAACAGTAACCAATTGAGCAACTTACCACGGGCTTCTGTAGATGTACATTGCGATTCGACTTGTAGTTAAACAAATTTACATTTGAAACAGTTTCATGAAAAGGTTCACTGATGACATAGTTGCTATTATCACACTGTTCACAGCCTATAACAGATCGATATGTCATATAACACATTGTAAAACAGCAGACTAAGCCCGAGCATCAAGGAAAGGTGCGCAACCAAAAAAGGAACCTGGTCAAGTACTACAAGGTAGAAACCGCATTCAAAGCCACACGATTGCGCAAAAAATATTAAATAATCCAACAAGCAGCTCTCGCTATGGAAATCATGCAACGCATTCTTCTCATGTAAGCCAATACAATAAGTGTCTTAGTGTCTCTTTCCTTAGGCATTAATTTTCAAGAAATCTTTAACATCTTCCGCTGAGCCGATATAAATGGGGGACCTTTGGTGAATGTTTGTTGGCATAATATCGAGGATAGGTTGATTTCCATCAGTAGCCATGCCACCTGCTTGCTCGATGATGAATGCCATGGGATTGCATTCATAAAGAAGACGGAGCTAGACAGATAAAAGTAAAGAAATATTCATCATGGTCGTTAGGAATCATTTAAGACATACATACATACATAAGAGCACTCCACCCAACACTGCACAGTTTGAATGCAAAAAGCTGTTCCAAACGATCTATTTATCGTATACATTATGATATGCGATACATACATAACAGTATTGCATACTTAAACAACCTAATGGGTAATATTATAACTTATGGCATTGAGTATTTTATTATCTCAAGCTTACTTTTATTAACGCCATCTACCTCTAGTAGGGCCTGGATTAAATTAAACTTAGTTTAAACTTAAATCGAATTTTTTAGAACCAGCGGATTCAATATATTAATTTAATTTGACCTTACGCTCTTTTTGAAGCGCTGTTAATACTCTAATGAAGCCATAAGACCCACAGCAAGATACGTGCGTAGTTTTTCATTTCTAGTGAGGGTGGGGGAGAGGGGGTAACAATGGGCTAAAGCAAAATAAAAAGACCACAAAGGAGAAAATTAGTAAAAAATATAAGGTGTTGTCTAGATTCTGAAAAGAGGGAGGGACTATATAGGGGTAAAAACCAAAAGTACACATCGAAAGGAGGCAAATTAGATAGAAAATATGATAAATTTTAAAGAAAGTTTTGAGATATCAGGAGGGGGAGAGGCTGTAAGCCATTGCTTCCATACAAACCGAATTATTGTGAAAGTCTTGATTCTTTTGAAAATGTTATGATAAAAAATCATACCTTACGGTCAACC
>JAAAKL020016407.1:0-11045 GCA_010016065.2 Carybdea cf. marsupialis auct. non (Linnaeus, 1758) | reverse complement strand
GGGCCAGTACTCGTGACTTCACTTTTTCGCAGTTGGAAACAATAAGAAGCTCGATCCAGTCTTTTTTAGAGATCAGTTGATGAACCGTCGCTATATGTGATTGCGATCGAAGTAGGCAAATATACATGTATGTAATTATTGAATGGGCCATGACGTTATTTCATGCATTCGAGTGAAATTAACACCAGCTATGCTGGAAAGTGATACAAGCCCAGATTGCACACTCTACACTCCTTTAATGGATGAGATGAATATTGCGCGAGCACGTCCTGATCGAATAACAAATGGCAGTAGGTGAGAGGTGAAAAATACGGCCTTCCAACTTCGATGGTCAACTACCGAACTTGGATTGCTTTGAATTGCTAGAAAATAGTGTCATTTGAAAGCTCGCTTTCTCATTGGTCTGATTCCGACGAATCTTAAGATCATTGGTTTAATGAGAAGCATTGTATCTGGCTTTAAGTAAAATGTTTCCGGTACACGAATTCCGTCGGTAATTAGGTTATTATGTATACAAATTTATTCCTTCTGTGTTTTTCTAATGTGAGAAATTGCTTCACATTGTTCTGCACTATGTCTGCACTCTTCACTATGTCGAAATTGATTGAAATGCAATAGATAGGAATCTTGTACTGTTGTCGTAGAAGGTGACTTACGATGAAGGAATTTATCAAGAAAAGTGCGTTAATCAGTTCGCATAAAGCGCAAGTTAAAATGATATTGGTGAAGGAATGTCGTTTTTTTCTTTCTAGGATCATTGGCCAAGAGACTTCTATTTTAAGACGGTGCCAATGGAACTAATGACAGTTGGATTCCGTCTTGAATGTCAGGATGATCTCTGACGATTTTATACTGTAAGCACTGGATTGAAAATGGATATGTCATCTCCTTTCCCGTGGTAATTAACAACATCATGGGCATCAAGTGCATCTAGAGGCTCAGCCAGGTTGCACTTCTATGAACACCTTGGGTTGTAACTTACTGCCCTGTACGTGAACTTCTAAGTGGACTACGTGATAGCATTTGTCACACGAACTAGCAATCGACATTGTTTAAATTCGATTTGGCCGCTAATAATTCAAGTGCCAAGAACAGATTCTAGTTGTCTCCAATATGTTCTTAAGGGTATCTAAGTAAAGAATTAGGAAAGTACGTTTTGAAAAAGCAAAGTTCTACAGGAGACAAACATAAATATTTTGGTAGATGAAGGCTAGTCCCGAACATTTCATTATTGCTTGACGCTTAACAATAGTGAGACAACTATAAAGCGTTAATAAGGATCCTGTCTTTGAATACCTGTCACGATTGACATTTGAATTTTATTTAATAGTCCATCAACATTCGAGTTTGTGATCTTGTAAATGAAGGCTAAAGTGGAACTCCTGGTAGCAACTATATTGTATTTGCGGTTAATGTGAAATACCAGTGCAATGTTTGTATTTCGTAGGTATATTTATAGCGCTCTGAAGATACGGGAAAGTATTGCTTATGTGCCAGGAAAACTCGCCCCCTTGCTGGGAGTCAGTCTTGTAACATATGTTGAGCTGATTTAGAATTCTAAGGGTGTACGTGAATTGCCCTAGTTCCAGCACGAAGCCAAGGCTAGACGTAGAGAGGCTGTGTCCCTAAGGAATGCATTTGCCTGTTTCTCCTCCCCGAACACAAACCCGAGAACACTTCTTTTTTTTTGTATTCTTTCTTGAATGAAAATGCCCTACGATGGCTTATTGTGCTGAAGCAGGGAGGGCAGAAGCATCAATGTTGCTTTAGCACAGTAGGTAGAGCAAGGACAGCTGCTCTGTCGACGATGAAGGGTAGCAGAAAACAAGCAGATATTGTCAATAATGTTTTATAATGTAGTTGGCGGGTATAAAATTTCAGCAGTATATGTTTAGAATATTTGACAATAATATTGTGCCTGTATGGGCCGCTTAAGGGCAAGAATGTGAATTGGTAGAATTATCAAATTTGGTCTCCCGTAAAGGTTGTGGTACAGCGAGACATACGATATGAAACGGTTGCAATCACTCCGTGCTACAACATGCGGTTGCCTTCAAGACTGGGTTAGTTCAACAGTAACCTTGGGCTCATTGATTTCTTGCCACGCCAACCCATGATGACATTGGGATTCGTACCCAGGACACAAGCTATCGATGTGCGCTCTACCCAACCTAATAGGGAGTCCTCGCACTTGTATAATATCACCACCAACAAGAAGACTTTAAAATGTTGCTTAACCTATAAACCTATTCAAGATTATGAGTTAACCATACTTCAATCTTTCAACTTCATTGGAATCAAAGACACGGTGTATTTGACTGACCTGCATGATCCTTCGATTACATCATTTCGTTACGTTGTCATCAATTCGTCACGTTCCGTTGCATGATCAATGGCGACGACTTCCATTTTTACGAAAGAACGCTACTGTACTGTACCTAACTGTAGTGGCGGAGGGGGTTCAAATTGCAATTTTTCAAAATTTTTACCCCCGATTTTATATAATAATGAATCCCCATTTTATTATGTTATCATGAAAAATGCCAAAAAGTCTCAAAATCCCAGGGAAAATCACAAAACTGACCCCATTATCACTTTATTACAAACCCCCATTTTATGAAATTTGAAAAAATACCCATCCCTTTCGCTTATTCGACTCCCCCTACAATTATGCGCGGAAGGGTAGAGGACCGGCAGTGTTCTGGAACGTTACGATCGGGACATTCGCCGATCTTTGACTACCATGCTGACGGCATAGGAGAAGACAGCCCTGCGATGCAGATTTCAAATGCATAGCCGTATTGCCCTTAGCAGTCCCCTGAGAAAATATCATGTTTCTTCCCCCTCCAAACTAGTGGTTTCTCGTCAATATCATATCGGTGAGCAGCTAGTTCTTTCGTTTATCACTAACAGTGATTGTTTTCCTTAGTCTCCAAATCAGAACCTCTTGAGATATGATATCCCCTCATCTGTACTGACGGTCATTTCAACCTCGTTTTAAATGTACCCGTTGTTTCCTCTTTTCTGGCAGTTTTGTAAGCTTTTCGGAGAGCTGTAAACCTGTCTTGTGGATTGAGCATCTATTTACCTGCTGATCACATGACTAGTCATCGTTCCAAGAAACTCCTCGTCGTAAGCAACAAACCATGCTTCTCAGCTTCTCGTGTTTCGTTGTCCAGGCCATAAAATGTGATATTTTACTGCCGTTTTATCATCTGACTAACACTTCAATTTGTTCACTTAAATGCACCTATTACTAATATAATATTAAGTAAAAATTAAGTTTAAGAAGTAAGGTGGCCTCAGGTGACCTAACGTACTACGAGTCTTGCGACCGAAATATGGTACGCTTAGGAAATAGCGTATCCTGAAACTTAATATATATGCTCATTTTTATCCTTCCTTACAGATGCTTATAACAAAAACCATTTTGCTTCAGAGGGTAACTTTTCAGTTCTTGTGTTCGATTTTCTATTCTATGAGCGCAGATTTACAGTATCTCTGCCTTTTTGAAGTGCTTACTTATTCTGTTCCCTTGAGACGTGCCTTTTAAAGTAGCTTTTTGATATGCCCCTTCTTTCCGCATTGACTCACTACAGCACCGTCTACAGATGGCGCTAACTTTAAATTCTGCAGACGTCTTCTCGCTTTCCATTGTCGCCTTCCTCCCTACTCCCCAACGGTTGAAGGTTAGATGCGGGGCAGCCTACTTTATTGTCGTATAAAGTTTTTTGAGGTTGCGACACACTGCTCGAAGGCGTTAAGTCTGTCAAACTATGTTACTTTTTTTGCATTTGATTTGGGACCTTGTCCTCCTGCGCAAAAATCTCGCCTCCCGCGTGCAAAATTTCGGAGTGAATTTTTGTTAAGGTTTTATACCGATATTTATAGCCTTTCAAAACTATATCAGGATTGGATAATAACATTTCTGAACTGAAGAAACTTCTGTGTCTTAGAACATTCTTGATGACTTTTCACACAGAGGATCGCATTCCAATGTTTTAAATTAGTCATTCTTGCCCCCGAATCTTCTCGCCTAATTATCGAATGTGCTCCGGCTACAAGGATGATTAACTCTCGCCATATGGAAATCCCAGGGGACCGGGGAAAGTTCGAGATACTGAGTATCAGAGATACCGAGAGTTGACCGTAAGTGCGTTATATGCGATGAATCGAAAGATTTTTTCGAAGAGAGACGAGTTTGACGTATCGAGAGCAACAGGTACTTTCTTTAACTGTTGGACCCCAACCCTAATTCCCATCGTGATCAAACACGGTGACTATGCATATTCATGTTGGCACCGCCTTCTTAGAATAATAAATGGCTTTCCTTAACATTACATGTCTCAACGTACATGACGGACATAATTGTACAAAGTGGCCGATTTCAATGCATTTATTCATTAAGTTGACAGAGTAGTAATTAGGATCGCGAGTTAATTAAGGATATTGGAGAGCCCAATGCCAGGAAATACGCTATTTTCTCGCTTTCCATGGCTTCAAAGGTTTAACACAGTTTTCTTTATGTTGACTTGCTCGTAAATATACCACACTTTTTTGTTATTGCAGAATTCGTTTGTAGCATGAGAAGGAGTACATTGTGCCTAGCATGTTACGTGCTCCACACGATGATACCTTTTAACTATGTTCCCACTTAATGGCGTCCAAGATAATGACTGTATGTCCGGCTGTAAGCAATTATCCATTGTCTATATAGAATGTGGCAGCTTCATAATTCTGGCTTATTCAGATACCCCTCCCTCGTACCAATATCGGCTGCTATAGAAATTTAGGATCAAACGATGGGGCAAGAACAAACTTTCGAGTTCCCGTCAGCTTCCCGTCAAATTAAGTGTTGAGTAAAAAGCTATTTTGATGCCACACCTAAAACTTATAGACGTGTCGATAACGGTAATGATACCGGTAGCAATGCCTCTCTGCTTGTCAGGAGGTACGATGAGAGATCGTCGATGACGTCATCGGAAATTTAAGCATTTGTAACATTATCAATGCAGAGGGTAAGTGTGACGTCACGATTTTGAGAATGTTTGAATTATGGAAAAAATGCTCAATTTTCAAGTTGCCCTTTAAGCAAGAACGTCAATGGCCAAATTTGAAAGTGTTACCCTTTCCCAACACCGAGATATCTGCTTTCCAAGTTTAAAATTTCTCAAGCAAACCCTTATTATTTGATGCTGGTTCCTAACATAAGGAACCAACGAACATCACCAGAGTTTTGAACAGATATTTTTTGAAATTTAAACGCCTCTCGTTAAAACGCTATATACACTACATGTTTGGTATTTTGTGAAAGAGCCTATTCCAGGGTTGCCTTTAGATATCGAGAGTCAAAGCTTTCTATTTTTAAAACTTGTTATTTGTGACGTCATCACTTCCCCTCCGCATACTACTCAGTACTACATTTTACCGTTAAACTTCATGTTTTTATGTAACTTTGAAAATACGAAACGGGTGTCATTGATTTAGATTTTAGGAATACAAACACAAAAGTCGTGCAAAGATTCAGCATACCGAGTGGACCTTGACATGACGAGGGGAAGAGGAACCAACTCAGCCACCTCATATAAACACTTACCAAAGTAGTGAGACAGAGACGGAGGGCCTCCCGGAAAATGTGCCTGGGCCTCGTATTGATGAGATAAAGCGAGGTACGCTATCTTACGATAGGATGCGATATGAAAGTACAGGTGAGATCGAACTGACACCAGTGCACTTGGACCTATGTCGTGTACTGTGTTAGCTCTATTACGATGGTAAAAATGGTAATTAGAGTTTACTGTAACTTAATGAACCATTCTCACTTTCCTTTTCCTTTCTTTCTGAAGGTCTCTTTTTTGTAATTCCAATTCTATCGATAACAGACAAAATTAGGCGACCATTTGGAATTGTCACGAAAAAATATCAGCATATGGGTTAACAAATGAAAGGTTAGTCTATTTATTACTTCTATTATATTTCACAGACATTAATAATCTCGACACTTTCAATTGCATGGTTAACTGACGTAAAAGTGCTGTGCTATTCTTTGAGTTAAGCTGACTTTTTCCATTTAATCCAAGCAAGTTCTTAGAATAAGTAAAAACATACAATGTTCCACGTTTTCTACGAGTTTGTGGTTCCCTTGAAAGAGAATAGCTTTATCAACATTGCATAGTGATCATTAGTAACTCTTGTACCAAACGTAGCAGGAATTTGATGGAAGGGGTTTCGGAGTTAGTTGTATGACAGTTGAAATATTCCTGGACCGTACCCTTTTTCAGTTATTAAAAGACTCGTACTGCAGAATTAAGCACTCTCCTGGTTACTATCATCCGTAATATTCACTAAGGATTGGATGACACCACAAACAACCAAGGGCCTACAACTGTTTCGGCAGATAGTTAGAAAGAAGACTTAAAAACTTAGTAACCCGTAATTTATATTATTACTACAAGTCAGCCTGACAAACGCTTTTGCTGCCCCTTTATGCTTACCCACAACTAATGTCGGCCTTGATAAAACACCAAGGGTATAAGGTTGAATTGTCCATCAATACCGAGCCGGTTACTTTTATCAATTGTGTAGATGAAGCAAATGAAGTAAATGAAGCAAATTGAAGAAATCCATGGGAATACACCAATGGGTCACTTCAACTTCCACTTCAATCAGTTGTGAACTGAAGTGACCCATGTAACCAGTTTTGAAAATGAAGTAAATTAAAGAAATTCACAGGAACACACCGTATTTCTTGTAAATCACAACAACTGGTTGCAACTGAAGAGTCTCGTTAAATATTGCACTTTCTGCATTTTTAACATCTGAACACGAGAAGTCATAACAAGCCAAATATGCTTTCCTCGTGTGTTTGTAAAACTTTACAGTTATCTCTACTAAATGGGTATTAAATCTGTTGCCATGAAATGGAAGTATAAATTCTTATCAGCATTATAAACTGGAGGGCTCTGCCGACTAAATAAACTCCTATACAGTCCTTACTTTACAAAGAGCATTAACTACAGAAAAAGTCAAGTATAAAAAGCCCTTACTTTGGACTGAGGGGTGGAAAACATGCTATTGACAGATTCACAGCACTAGTTCATGTCAGATGTCATGGCTCCGAGGGAACGTTACACATCAAACCTATCGCACGACATCAACGAATCATCTTGGAGACTTAATCCATTGCTGCAAAGGTAGCCCATGATACACGTATTGCTACCTAACACCGTCATTTCATTACGTATCAAACCTCTCGGACGAAACAACAGCAGGTAGTACTTGGGTCACAATAAGTTTTAGGGCCAAAATTTCTACCCCCCTAATTTTTGAACTGATGTTGATGAAGGTTCAATGATTAAAAAAATACCCCACCCCCTCACCCCGCCTTGTTAGCAAAATCTGACATTTTATGGTAACCAAGACAAGTAATACGCCGGCTGGAATCCACAAACCTCTTACGGTCGAAAAGTATGCTCTTGGGCTCCATAACCTATTAAAGATCATATCGATTAGATGTGAATTTCTTGTGACGCAACTTTCAAGATGGAATCAAATCAAAGAAATACAAGTGTCATTTCTACTGATGAGATTACTCAACGAACTCTTTCAAATGTATGTGACACACAATCATGCATCTTACATGACACTCGAAGTTGACCGCAACAAGTAATTCGTACACAAAGGATCCGCCACAAAATAAGTTGGTGGAACTGATCTTTAAAGAGTTTCCTATGTACATTTGCCTGTCTCTTCTCGAAAAACACAAGGGTCCAATGTCCAAATAACCTGAAGGGCAAAACTTTGCTAAAAGCAACACAATAGGCTACAAGTAACCCCATCAAAATCCGGAATCCTTCGCTGTAGATCTTGTTTAAAATAAATAACACTCTAATATAAAACTCGCACTTTTGCATAACACAGCATAACTATCTTCTAAGGGAAACAGAATAATTATTTCAGCTTTATAATTAAAATGAATACTCCGCAAAGGCATGGTCATGGATTTGAATTGCGATAACCAAATACATGATATATTTGGCAATTTTTCAAAGTAAAAAAACGTCGGCACAGAGGTCAAATACAATTTTCCGCCTCGGCTTTTCCTCTTTCTCTTGTACAACTACTTTTTTATTATTTTTTTCTCCTTTTAACGTCTATTTTCCCATACATGGGGTTCGACGGTGCCCATACACATGGGACTTGTTACTGGAGCACAGAGCACTTTAAGACCGGATGCCCTTCCTGACATCACCAATGGCCCTTTCGGTATTTGAACCCAGACCCTCTTAACCCTCTAGATCTTAAGGTCAGGCACTTATCCACTAGACCACGGCGGCTCTCTTGTGCACAATAAATGATACACTAATGCATCGTTGCTTACAGGAAGCATTCTACCATTTCAAGTGACAAACGCTTCATGGAGATTAGGGCTTACTTCAGCGGCGATAAGTTCTAAGAAAGAAAACAATCGTTGTACACTGTCGTCGATGACTAAACTCAACGAAAAAACCCCTAACGTTTGGAATGGAAATAATGCCATCTGCGAACACAGACAATTTTCACTCAACACAATGTTCGCCTGTATCGGTCATTCTCGGAGACAAAATACCTGGAGCCAGAACTGCTTTGTAAATCTTTGGCGTGCCGAGAACATAAAAAAGATTGGCACTTAAGTTTTAGACATTAAACATTGGGAAGGGGTAATTCACAAGCCTTAAAGTAGGGACAAGACGTGGTCCAAAAACAGGACGTACGAAGTTTATCGTAATAAATGTAACTTATGCTACATGAAGTAACGTTTGGTCTGTGTGGCACAAAAAGCACCAGAAAGTATTTATTGTCAAAGCTAATCCAAACACTCTAATAACGTCATAATCTTAGCATCCCCTAACATGTAAGTCGTAAAAAACTATCGGAAGCGCAAACCTACGTTACAAAGTCTTCTGAAATACTAACATCTTTTTTAATACCTAAATAAGTATTTGCCATTAAAGTCTAGAGCATTTGCAATCTCGAATACTTTATTCTCTCGCTGATCCATATAAAATATGCAAAAATAGTTATCCTTTGTGATGGACATCGTCGATATGCTAAAAAGATAGGGCTAGCTATCTTGTTAAAGAAATTTCAAAGTCTGGTTGATCCAACCTAACACAAAAGTGTCGAGAATCATTCGCAAGCACGAACTAACTGTGGTTCTACAACTACATTTAACTCTGACTCCCACCATAAAGCAATAGTGCAGCTGCAATCAGTAAGTAGACAGATTGCATCAGTCTACGAGATTATGTTCTGTGCAGCTGTAAAGATACAGTCTTGCAGTTAAATTTGCCCTGGTTTCCAACTTGTTTGTACGTCGGTGAATTTCGCTGTCACCCAATTCCATCGTGCTGCCATCAACACCTGATTTCTGTCCCATGTCGGTTCTTGGGCATGCGCTTTCCTAAGCTACTCTTGGCATTCGTCCTTTTCTTCGAATATTTCATATTCTTGTCGACACAGATAAACAGAGTCAGTTTGAATTCATATTCGAGTCGATAGCGTACTGTGTTAGGCACAGGCTGGAACCTTGCAAACAAATTTTCCATCGCTCTTTCGCTGTAAAATAAATACAAAATAGTTTATTCTCGATGTGATGTTAAAAAAGACGTGGCATCAAAAATTTCTGCGTATAAAAGCGTCCCTTTTCACCAAAACTATATCAGTTATGTATGCGCTCATCATAATCATTATGATTATCACCTCTAATACTATCATAATCATCATTATTATAAACATAAAAACTTGCAGCCGTAGAAACAAATGACCATCTATGACAGTTACGTAAGTCTTCATCCAACGAGTCTTCAAAACGACACATCTTGACATATTTTCACAAGGCAGGTACAATAGGAGACATTTCTCTGTTTCTAAAAGTATTGTGAGTGCAAAAAACAATGCACTTTGTACTTTGGATCCCACGGTTTGCTTTGAATCAAACTTGAAATTGAACTACAATCGCAAATCGTTGCAATAGAGTAGTTTATGCAATAGCATAGGCCAGGAATATAAAAAAAGTAAAGTTCGGATAGCAACCGACAGCAAATCCTTTGTGAAAATATGAAGTGACTGGAGAGGCAATCATTAACTTTCTTAAAAATATAAAGAATATAATGATGTATGATATGATATCAACCTATAATATATTTTAAGACAATAATAGAATGGTCTAAACCGCAATATTTGTCATCGTAGGATATAATTACCATAACTATTCTATTATTGATTGATAATGTATTGCGATCAACACAACAAATCGTCGTAATTATTCTGACGTAAGGATTGTTTTGTGATTTTAGACTAAACAATTTGACTTCACAAACATGACTTCAAATTACGAAGTGGGTTTCCAAAACTAACATCAACATCAACATCAACAACAACAGTCTTCATGTCATATCCCCTGAAAAGAAAAGTCGCACTTGCCATATGCTAAATAGTGGAAATCACTTTTGGTTACTTGATTTGGAAAGGAAAAAACAAACAAGGGGAATTAATTTATCGATTAATTGATTGATAAGTACTAACCTTTGCGTGAGGCTGACATGGATATTTTGCTCTTGTGCAGTGATCCTTTTTCACACACTTTGCAAACTTACGAAGACAATCAAAATCGTCTCTTTTACATCTTCGACATGGAGGCTCATCCTTTGTCTCGTAGTAACATGCTTGGCAGACAGTGTGCTGACAAGGAAATTGACAGGGTCTTTGGATTTTGGCATTGCTTCTAAAATGACATCAGAAAAAAATTGTTAAATAATATGTGAAAGCTGTGATGCTTTTTATCTGGGACAAACTCGCCGCCACCTTCATACCCGGGTCTCAGACCATTTAGGAATCTCGGCTTTGACAGGGAAACCTGTTTCTAGTCCGGCTTTTTCGAGTGTGCGGGAACATAAGGATCGCACGTCTCATGAGACTTGTAGAGACGACTTTGATATTTTGTCTAATGCTAGAAGTAGGTTAGAGCTTTCCATTCATGAGAGCCTCTTGATAAACAAATTCAA
>JAAAKL020016406.1:0-11045 GCA_010016065.2 Carybdea cf. marsupialis auct. non (Linnaeus, 1758) | reverse complement strand
CTAATCTTGGGTTGGACACGTGACTAAATCGTCCCTAAATCGGCCGACAAAATCGTAGCGTGTAAATCAGGCTTAACTTATGAACACTTTTATCAACTAGCATACCCTCAAATAAGAAGAACGAAACTAAGAATGTTGGAGGAAGAAGATCTCTAGGTCAACCATGGCGATCGGAAAGTAGTCTGAGTTCTAGTTAGGCGTCAACAGACACGTGACGTGACGTCAACAGACATGCTTTTAAATCAGTTTGACCTCAGGAGTTTGATAGAATAGAGGAATTGAAGAAAGGAGGGCGACTTAGTTGCAAGTCGAATCGTTGTATTTTTCTTGATGATTAGTGTTAAATAAATATTCGATCAGAGGAAACTCCGTCTATTTGTTGAGTTTAGTTAGCGGCAGTTTCAACTTATAAATCACATGGTAAACCGTAATATTACGACATTAGTAGAAGGATTAAAGATGATGCATGGCAAAATGTAAATACCTCGGGTCACTGTTAGATACGGAAGATGATATTAAGCGCCGCAAGAGCCTAGTAGAAGAGGGCTACGGAACAATACGGAACTTATTCGACAGTAAGCACCTGCGCGAAGAGACCCGCTTACGACTATTCAAAACCTACATTGAAAGCATTTTTCTGTACAGTACGGAGGGAAAGGGTGACGTCAAGATTTTGAAAACGTTTGGATTATGGAATAAATGCTCAATTGTCATATTGCCCTATTAGCAAGAACGTTAATGACCATAATTGAGAGTGATGCCCTTTCCCAACACCGAGACATCAGCTTTCAAAGTTTTAAATCTCTCAACTTTACTATTTGATGCTGGTCCCTAACGTAAGGAACCAAGGAATATCAACAGAGTTTGACCAGAGAGTTTTGAAATTCAAACACCTCTAGTTTAGACACTATACACATTACAGGTCTAGTATGTTGGGAAACAGCCTATCCCTGTGTTGCCTGTAGATATCTGGATTCAAATCTTATAATTTCCAAAACTTTTGATTCGTGACGTCATCACTTTCCCTCCGCATAGTGAACTGTGGGCGCTAAGCAAAATATTAGAAAAAGTTATCGACGCATGACAGCGTCGCTTGTTAAAAAAGATAATTTTACATTGGATGGCCCAGAGTAATATCTATTGAAGAGCTCTACCAGGGACAAAGATGCAACCGTGGCGCATGTCAATCAATCGAAGACGTCTTTCCTGGTTTGGCCACCTGATGCAATTGCCTGAAAAAAAACCCTATAAGAAAAGGGTTAGAATATTTTATGACACCAGCGGATAGAACTAGTGGACGACCGAAGATGACATGGTGCAGCACCGTCATTAGAGATCTGAAAGATTTCACAAATATTGATATAGGTACTCCACAAAACATCGGTGGACTTGCAGTGTTATGTGCAGATTGTAAGCCTTGGAAAGAAATTGTTGGCAGCATCATGTTGATTAAATCAACGAATGTGCACAAATAACATATAATCTACGCAAAATTGCTCTGCTTAGCTGCGACAATGATAAAATGCAAGCAGTATTATTTCGAACGTTATTACTTACGTGTATGTTTCAAATGCTGCAGGTTTTTACATCATGTGCAACCATGGCCGAGTTGGCTGGTGATAAACGCAAGCTGAACACAAAGACAATTCAAAAAAAGTATAAAATTCTCAAAGAGATAGAACGAGCAGAATCTGCCAAGAATGTTGGTAAAGGACACGGAGTGGCAAAACAGACGTTGAGTAACTGGATGACAGAGAAAACGAAAATAGGAGGCACGGGAATACGCCAAGCAAATCACAGGATATGACAACTTTTATGCCTAAGAAAAGATTCACGTTTCATTCAAAACAATATTCGGTACTGTACCGATGTTCATCACATCGTCAACTCCATTAAAAAGAATTTAGGCATGCTTACGTAATTCCGTTTCCAAAACATTCATTAAGTCCGATTTTTCTGTGATGTAAATTCTCCAAGAGGAGGCACAGGGATACGCCCAGCAAATCAGAGGATATGACAACTTTTATGCCTCCGAAAAGATTTACGTTTCAATCGAAACAATATCCGGTAACGTACCGAGGTTCATCACATCGTATTAACTACTCCATTAAAATGAATTCAGACGTGCTTACCTAATTCCGTTTCCAAAACATTCATGAAGTCCGATTTTTCTGTGATGTAAATACGACACTTTTGTCCCACACATCCTGAAATTGCAGACCTGGAGGCTGTTGTCTTATATTTTACCTCCGAACTGCACATGTCATTTGCAACCCATGGATCAAGTAGGAGTTCGCTTGTTGAAGGCATAATGCCGCCGAAAGATGATACAAATGATGATCATTGACAGATTTCAACCGCTTCCAAACATATCAATCTTAGGGGTAATGAAACTTCGTGGGAAGAGGTTTCTTCTAGTGTCATTGCTAAATACTTTGCTAAGGATGCTTTCTGGGCTGTTGATGACTACGTGTATGATGATCCCTCCAGTGACTTGAGAACCGCGAACAGCTCCGCTAATGCGATCCCCGTCAAGTCCCAAGCGACCGGACATCCGAAGAAATTATCGCAACTGATGACGAAGTCATAGCCAGCTAAGCACTAATGAGTGATACCGAAATTTTGAGAGAACTTGCAATAGGGGATACTTCTGCCGGGATGAGAATGTTAGCATATCATGGATGAAGTTCCAACCAAATCGGATCCGGTTGATGTCCTTGGCGCAATAGATATTTCGCTCAAAACGTGTCTTAGCTGTCCAAATGTGATCTGATCGAATGATCCGTACCCCTCATTTATTTGACGTTTCGAAAATATTACGATGACAACAATATCTACCATGAGCTGACGCACAGAACAACTAATAAAATTAAAGTGCTATAAACTTCTAATGGGGCTGCAGCTCAGTGTACTACACAAGGATGTAGATAACAGCAGTGGAATTCAAAGATCTTATACAGCTAAACGTGCCCTGGAAAAACTTTTTGAAAGCGCCAGGACTGTACTAAACCATCTGCATCCCCACTCACACTCACTCTCTAATCCTCGAGCACCATGCGGTGCGTAGAGCCAACTTGAAACACAAGTGCTCGCTAGTGTTGACGATCGGCAGCGAGCTGCTCCGCTTGAGATAGAGGCACTCCACAGGATCGCAGATCTTTGGCGACGACATCGAGCCATCTGCTTCCCCTTACTCACAAAATCTATAGTTCGCAAATCTAAGAGTTCATGTTATAGAGAGTCTGTATTGTGGCTCCTAAAAGAACAGTATGTCATAGAGAGATGGAAGTTACCAAATGCAATTGGGGTGGTAGTGGGGGTGGGGGTGGGGACAACGCTGGCCAAGTAGTGAAACAGTAAGGCATAAAGGCCCGAATAAGTAAAATCATATCTCATAGCAACATGATCGGAATATAAACATAAAGACAATGCCCCAGGTTTACAGGAAGGCACATAAACCTTTAAATTATAATTATTTGCTACTACAAGGAAATCTTTACATAACTACTTCCAGATATTAATATTTTGGAACATTAGTGTAGGCTGGTGTGAGTTTTAGTTCAATACAGGCATTAAAATCCCAGAGGTGTAAGGAACAGCTACAAGCAACCTTGCACCGTACCAAAATCCCAGAAAGCTGTACAATTATTTAAGTTTCCCGCGCTTGGTTCCGCTCGGGGGGCTTTGCAGTTGAAAGCGATTCGGCTGTTGCATAGGCATGACTGGATTTAATAGCGTTGTCGACGTACCCCCGGTTGACGGCTGAAGGGCAAGCCCAGTTGTGGGCTTAAATCCCGACTGGGACGCACCGAATGCAGTTTGGCCTGTTCCGATACCTGTCTGTGTGCTACCGAATGCGGATTTTCCCGTCAGCGACGATCCTAAAGCGGTTGATGATTGACCAAATGTGGCCTTCTGTCCACCGATGCCCCCAAACGATAAGCTCCTATTGAGTCCAGGTGTGTTGACATTGGGCTTGAAGAGTGATTGCTGCTGTGTCTGCGCAGTGCCAAGCACCATAGATAGGTTTGCTGGACGAGTAACTAAAAGCAAAGAGTACTAAAAAGTTAGCAATACAGTTGTAGTGGCCAACCTCGTTATCCAATCGAGTACGAAATATTTGTAAAGGAGATACTTCACATCAAGTCATTTGCAAAGAGACGGATATCGAATGACGTAAAATTAAGTTATTGTGTGCTATGTATATACATAGTAAACGTTGGAATTTAAAACAGTCTTATATCTATCTATATCTATATATATAAATATAAGTACTCAGGCAGACACCAAGTAGTCATGAACTACATAGTATAGATCTCATAAGAATGAAGTGCTTGGGGTGCTGGCGCGGTTCGAACCCAGAATCTCCCACTCCGAAAGCGAAGACTTTACCATTGCACTAAATAGTGCAATAGTAAAGTCGACAATCCGGCTAGTCGATCCCGAATTCTCACCACCACCAGCATCCATATATATATATATATATATATATACACACAACTAAAACAGACCTTCTTAAGCCATCATGTTACGATAAATATATAGACAAGGCGAGCTTTCGGAATCTATGTTTCTTCTTTTGGCAACTATCATTCAGGTTCCTGGACATTTTATACAAATTGATTTATTTACAAAGTAAAATTCCCGCGTGTTACAATTCTTTACCTATCGGTAAAAATATTTGTTTACTAGTAAATTTTTTCTATATCCTATACAATTAAAATACTAGCTTACAAAGCCAAACGAAAAACAAAAGGCAAACATGACGTATTTTCGTAAACTACTACGGTAGAAACCATAATGTCCTTTTCAAATAGCTAACATGCCCTTTACAAATTATAAACAAATTACGAGAGTTTTTGTCTGGCTCAGAGAGCAAGTACCCCAAGCCGGCCTCGTCTTGTGAACCCCAACATGCTAGGTTGTGTCAGGCCAAAATAGGAATAGAAAGGGCCGTCTTGAGGAACTCACCAGTGTGGGGAGGGTGATAGCGCCGAGCTGGTCTCAGCAACCAAAAAGGGAGGGACCGTCGCCGCATGGGTCATCCCGCATGACAAAGGTGGTCGGGCCCAACTGTAGACCTACCGAGGCCGTCATTAGGTCCCACTCCCCATCATATATATATATGCGTCTGTTTGCTGTCCATGGAGCATGAGGTAAATAAGCAACCTATATTATTTACACAGTAAAGACACAACAATGCACAAAGCACATTATGAGTAGGATTTCGCTTCTATTGTGCGTTTGCATGTCTGAATCATTTACGTCAGCGTTTGATTGACAGCTGAGGGTGGCTCAGTCAGTCAGCAATGAGTTTATATCAAACAAACAATACATTTTCAAATATGGTCGTATCTTGCTCCTGTCAATTCGAATAGGAATATCTTTGGTACACCAACGTCATTCAAATTAGAACCCAGAGGGGGCTTATTCGAAAAAAGCGCTTGCAAAAATGCGGCACACTATGGAGGGGTGCTAAATCGAGCCTTTACAGAACTAAAGCTTGGCGATAACTATATAAGGAAAATGCAATTATATGCTGGGGAGTCTTTAACACTTACCATTTGCATTTAGAGCTGTTGCCATAGCGACCGCGGTTGGACCCGCAAGGGCTGTAAACGGTGACGGTCCGGCAGAGATTATACGTCCTGGAGAGAAATACATAGATCATGACCAGAAACAGTGTTACGATGATTGTTTGGATTGTGGGAGGGAAAATAACTAGAAACCAAGATATGACCTAAATAGAAGTGGGTAATGATGGAATCTTCATCGAGATCGTCAATCAGCAGAGATACCTACTAAGTGAATTGGAGTGAAAGTGGCTGAGTAGATGACAGTCACTTGTACCCTTCATGTGTTCTTCAAGCATGTTCAGCATGACACATGTGTGACACGGCTGGGCCATCCAAACACAGGTACAATCCATCCAACGGACTTCTTGCGGTTTTATCTCCACAATTTCCCTCTGATGGACTGGGTGGACTCCGTGACTTATGGAAAGGGAGAAATTGTCAAAGTTTCCCAGCGCTGGGATCGAACCCGGGTCGGTGGCTTTCAAAGCAAGATTTTATGACAACATAGATACACGCTGCGCGAACAAACAGAACAAAATGAACAGATCGCCCAATCCCTTAAAAGTAACCCCCTCCCCGGTCAATCCGATAAAAAGGTGAAAAATGATGAAGAAAGAGTAGGATCAGGAACCATGGACATCTTCAAAATAACAGTAGATGATCTCGGTGGATCATCGTGACCTTCGAGTACAGCAGAGGCTGTTAATAATCGACGCCATACCAATCCTGGAAAATCCGTACGAAAACAAATCAAGAACGAATCTTCGTCAGATCGATTAACTTCAGAAGCATCAAGATTGAAAACTTGTGGTTGATTCACGTAAGAGTTATTACTGTTTTTGCCGCGTTATTTTGATTAATGGGTAGGATAAAATTTTGCATTTTAAATCTTGTTCTCCTCTTTAGCGAAACAACTCTCAGTTTTGGACACTTCACTTCGCTTACAGTCTGGCTGTGTACAACGTTTTGAAGCTCTTAAAATGCAGAGCTTCTTCCTTCCATTTATTCATAACTACGACTGTCACGTCCCTATTTTACACCATGGCACGGCGAAGCAGAATGAAACTCATATATTGCTTACGAATAGAAAATGGAACTGGTACTCGAACCTCTGAATCTCATACCCATTTAGATGGTCAGTCAGTTGCTCTATCTACTTGACCATCTCTGCCTGCCTAATACTATATCAACTTCTGATCCCAGAACTTTAAATGAAGTAATTTAGTGCTTAAACAATGCTTAGACGAAAGTAATGATCAGGGAAATAATGACATAATTTGAACCGTAATGTCATGCTTACACAATTCGTCAAACCGCCACAACTCTCGGATTTTTAAGTCGATCAAATGAAGAGATTCTAAAACGAGATAGGGTGCAAAGAGGTCTGCTACGTAAGATTGAACGGCGGCAATTGGAATTTCTTGGTCATTTAAAAAGAAAGAAATCATGGAAGACTTGAGTCTCATTGGATAGTTCATAGGGAGGCGTGATAATGGCTGCCATGACCAGAAGAGAACGTTACCTTTTAATATCATTCTAGACAAGGCGCAGCACGTTTGCAGTCAAGGCAGAGACGGAGTGGTGTGGAATACATTGGGAGGTATCCAACAACGAAACCCTGACTTCACCTTTAAAGAAGAAAAAAAAGGAACTTGAAGAAGAAAACCCGAAACATGTCCAAGAACGGACCTCTTCGATACAGGTAATTAAAATTAAAGTTGCTTACCATTTCCATCCACGCCTTTCTTTCTTTGGTTGAACATATTCGTTGAGTCACCTAGGATCACTTTTCTGTATTGTAAATATTTGTTCTTCAGAATCTGTGGACAAATTTCAAATGAGGATAACAACGTATCTGAAGTATACAGTATAGCGATCATATCGAACAATAAGAAATCTTGTAGAAAATGTCGAAATCGCAAAGAGAATCCTTTTGACACTGCTAGACTTAGAAATCTTTCCGTTCGACATAATTTTGAAAAAGTTCATCATCATTATCATCATCCTCATTATCATAAGCAACACTATCAGCATCAGCAGCATCAGTAACATTTTCATTAAAACCATTATCATCATCATCATCATCATCATCAGTATCAGTACAATCATCATCATCAACATCATCATCATCACTATCATTATCATCATCACCGCTAGCATCATCATCACCAGTAGCATCATCATCGTCATCATCGTCATCATCATCGTTATCATCATCTTCATCAACATCATCTTCATCAACATCATCATCATCACCATCATTATCATCACCACTAGCATCATCATCATCATCATCATCATCATCATCATCATCATTATCATAACCATCACCGTCAACTTCAGCATCATAAGCGTGGTCGTCATCAACAGCAGCATCATCATCATGATCATCATCATCATCATCATTATCATAGCCATCATCATCATCGTCATCATCATCATCGTTATCATCATCATCATCTGTATAGTTCCAATGCTGCCAATCATGACATTGTGGCTACTGCTTGTTAAAAAGTGTAAATTCCAAGGAAGGTTACGCGAATTTCCCCGATAACCATAAATAATTCCCAAGACAGGTTAGATGGCAACAACGGTCTAACACACCATCAATCCATTACAACCCTGGAGATATTTTCCCTCAAACTACATATTTTCCAGTACCATGCTATCTTTTGGGGTAATTCTAGAATTTTCCGAAGTACCTCTATGAACGAGGATAATGACGGCACCATGATGACAACAGTGACACTGATGCTAGCATGAAACAACAAAAAAGCGCCATTGATGTACTTCATGGTAAAAACAAGAACGAAGGAGTCTCATGATTTCTGGTAATGAAGTATGTGTGACGTTACAACGTTATAAAAATCTTACCTTCAGTACCAAATGAGTACGCCCTGTTGCATACACTTTTACAAAGATCCGAAGTTTGACAAAATTTTGCTCTCAACGCGTTCTTCTTAATAACAAAAATTGCCAGTCACAATTTGAGAACAAAATTTGGAGCAAACATCGAGGCAAGCACTCTCAAACTTTGAAATAGTTGGCTCAGAATCTTGCTATTTGAATCCAATTCGCAACTTTATGAATTGTGCAAACTGACTGTCTCATTACAACTTTTTGCAAGATTTTAGAGATCGTTACCAGCAGTTGGAATGATTCTTGAGCGACATTTTGTGTTGGGGCGTGCATTTAATGGTTGGGTTACCACTGAAATTTTGAGAAAACAGGTTCTCGCATACCTCCCCACCGTTTAACAACATGATCACTTTAGTACTCCGTCCACAACAACGTACCTTGACCTCCTCGTGAATGACCTGCATCTGCGCTGTCAACGCCAAAAAGGTATCCCCAAGTTTCTTCAAGACGTCAAGTAAACCTGTCAGGGCGAGCAGTACAGACAAAACAAGTGACATGCTTACTCTGCCAATAAGTAGCAGCTGATGGTAACATTTTTTGAATACACTGAATCTCTAAAAAACACTGGATCGAGCGTCTTCCGTCTCAAAGTGAGGTCAGTCGTTGGACGCCATTTTCGTACCCATTAAACAAAGCTTACAAACAATGTTACGCAACACGTTGGACCTTCCTGTGCTGTTTTAACTTCTGAGGACTAGTATTCTTGACTAGTTTTCGCTGTTGGAAACAATCGACAGATCGATCCAGTCCTTTTTTGAGATCAGTGATAAACACGAGTATTCATCTATCTGCAGTAAAACGTTTTAGCGACTTAAGAAAAAGATCATGTTATCAACAGGGCTCACCAAGTTCTGTAGGTAACAGCGCACGCCGCGAATGCGTACGTCACAGGAACGAATCCCATTGGAAACATACTTTTCTTTTTCCATTTCTACAGATACTAGAGAAATAGAAAAGTATGTCACAATAGGGATCCGAACGCTGACATTTTGACATGTATCTAATTCTTTTCTATTCTCACGAAAGCTATGGAGTTTCTTACCTTTATACGAGCTATTTCATATTTCAAACAGAGTGACAGTTACTCATTACAGGCAACGCAACGCGCTCTAAAAGTGACGGCTCCAAACTTAAACTGCTTAAGATAAAACTCTCTAGTGAACGCCGCAGGCTCCATTCATCCAGAGCTTTACTGAAGCTGGATACGCGTAACTTATACCTGTTCCATTTGGGCTGTCAGAGCATATGAAATAAATCAGGTTATTTTAGCAGCACACAAATTATAAACTTAGATCCTTCTTGCCCTCTGTCTGTCTCTTCGCTGCGGTCCTTGCATTATACTTTGAGTGGAGCAGATCATAATGTACGACAATCCAATAGGTGTAAAGAATACAACAGAGTATTCTAGCTGCCTAGAGTATTGCTGTGTTTGTGTGAAACTCGGAAATATCAGCCTCTCCGTTTTATAATATAATAATAACCCCGACAGTAACAGTATTTGACCCCCTTTGTACGTAATCTACAAAAATACTCACCCATCCTTCTTATTTGACCGCCCCTTTCATAAGTAAGAATAGAGGTATGTCTTGTGTACCTTTCAAAGGTAAACATGGAACAACCGCCCAGGACATCAAGAACTGGTAATAAATGCGAATAATCGAGTCCTACTAACCTTGAGGTGTGATCTCTTGTGCTGGAGAAGAAGAAGATAGATAATTTTCCAGGTCATCCAACTCTTGCTTATAAACGTTTATTCTATCTTCAAACGATTGAACGAGGCGTTGAAAATACTCAATGGGCGCTAAGTACTCATGCTGCAGGCTTGGGGCCATTTCTTTCACATTCTGAGCAATTTCAGCATTTCGAAGGTCCTAGAGCGGTTTAAAAACGAAATCCAAGTAAAAACATTTGATCATAGGAAAAAATCCATTGCAAAGTGGAAACACATCAATGGCTTGATTTATGTAAACATACATGAAGGACTGAATTGTGGCTCAAGATTTCTAACTTAAATGATCTCTAAATGGGCTAGACTTTTGACAGCAAAATACTCTACTTCCAACGCCACTAAAAGTGTTAGCTACCCTCTATAGTAACCTCGTGTTTTGGCTAGCCATTTTTGATGACCTGAGTCAATTGTGAACACGTTCCGACTTGTTAAATGACGCTCATTATGTGAATCTATTGTTGAAGACAATTATAACGTTACACATTGGCATCAGACATCGCCATTGCAGTGCAGTTCATTACTTGGTTTGGATGATGAGTCGAACAGCTCTATAATTTGTGACCGTTGCAGTACAAATGTACAAATGTAAATGAACAATAGTAAAAGGACACTTGTAAAAGTACAATTGTAAATGTACAATAGTAAAAGAACACTTGTAAAAGTACAATTGTAAAGGTACAATAGTAAAAGTAACATTCTAAAAGTACAACTAGCTTGATAATTTGTGACTGTTGCAGTACAAATGTACAATTGTAAATGTACAATAGTAAAAGAACACTTGTAAAAGTACAATTGTAAAGGTACAATAGTAAAAGTAACAT
>JAAAKL020016405.1:0-11045 GCA_010016065.2 Carybdea cf. marsupialis auct. non (Linnaeus, 1758) | reverse complement strand
CTAGGCTTGCCCCCCGCCCCCTATAATGCACCGACACCACCATGGAAACAAGCCTGGAGTCATAGTAGGTTAAATACCCCCCCCCCCCCCCCCCGATCAAATGAAGATAGACACGCTTTCCATGTCCCTTTTCCATACCCCTCTCCCACTAAAGCTACTGGCAAACACCACGTCCTCAGGTGGATATGCAATATACAATATATAACTTTGGGACTTGGGGTGATAAAAGAACACAGCATCACTGCTCTGGCTTGGATGTCTCTTAAGCCGAACACTGGTTTTTGACATTGTAAGTCGGTAAATCGTTAAAGATGTATTAAAGCATATGCTCCAACTTTGCTACCACTGTTGAGCAACTACATAATCAGAGATCTGGTTCACTCTAATTAGCTACTCGATGTAGTTATCTACTGAGCAAACAGTCACTTGTTGCAAGTCCTACCAGCGAAATATAGCTGTGTTACAGTTCACTTAAGCTTGTAAAAATCTTAATACCAGAATATAGAAAGGCTTACCTTGTTCCAGGGTCAAGGTAGTGTAATAATCGCTTGGACTCTTCCTTAAGTCGTCTCTCCACTCTCTGTAAGTACTCCAAAACCTGAATATAAATTTAACACATATCCAGAATATGAAACGAAACTCTTGCGGGGACCTAACTTTTACTTAGTTTGATACTGTTACAGCTTTTTGCATAATTTGTCCGGAAACATGAATACTGGATACAAATAACTATGGAGCTAGTATTGAGAAAATAAATGTAATTCAACAAGCAACACATAATGGAAAGTCCAAGTTTAAAAATTTAAATCTGAAATATAGTGTCGTGGTCTTCACAACGATAATAATAACTATACATATATATGGAAGTAACCCTATATGGAGACACAATATTTAACCTACCATTCAGTTTGATAACAGTTTACAGTTAAAACTAACAGGATATTTCTTACATTAGTCGATAAGCAATTCCGTAAAACGTGTTCAGTAAGTAAGATTTCCATTAGGCATATGGTCAAGGTCAGTTATCCAATCATGCCGAACTTCAAAAGAAATTGAAAAGTTGATCAATTGTAGAAAACGTGAATTGCGTTGGGCTAAGAATTCATTCTACACTTTTTCGGAAAGCATTGGCAGCACATCAATCGTCTGGAGTCATAGCAATAAGAGCAAATTTTCCTGTGACGGCCTAACTCATTTTTGGCCCAAAAACTTGGATTTGCCCAAATTTTTATGAAAAAAACTGAAACCGGAAAATGTTCGATTATCGACTTCTAATAAGTGAATACCGCAAAGAACTTCGCAGAAAATTCCACTTTGTTACTTATCACGATAAATTTATTTCTTTAATATTATACATTCGCAAGAAATTCTATTTTCATTGTTTGATCATTTGCCAGCTGAACGCAAAAAAGTGTGATTACCCGAAAAATTTGTTTTGCCCATATCTGGTATCTGGATGGAGCTGTAGATCTCCATCCCCCCTCCAGCTCGTACGCTTCTGTCAGGAATGAAGGTAGTCCGAAAGTATAAGTAAGCTTTGCCATTTTTAGCAAAAAGAATTTGTTTATAACTGAAGAGTTTTTCAATAAGACGAGTGGCAGAAAGCAAATTACTCATGCAGGTGGTATTTGCAACAACGTGTTCAATTTCCGATAATTATTCAACGTATAACATAACTAAAACAGATGGAATATCTGGTCCGAAAGTATAACGACAAGGTAGACCAAGTGAATTGGTTAATATAAAAATTAAACACGTTTGTAATATTGCATTACTTGTCCTTATTATACCTCAAATAGTCAACGACGAACGCCAAGCCTGTGTGGTGTTTTGCAAAGCGACATGATCTTATGCAAAGGAATGAATCTTTTTTGGAGGCGATACTCGAGCTATCAATACACGGGCAGAGGTAGCAATAAGATATTGTGCAAGAATACGGGAATGGAATATTGATGAGTTGAAACCTATAGTTAGGAAAACATGACAATCGATGAGCAAAAGGATTCCACGCTGGGAAGATGCCGATAGGCCATACATTAAAAAAATGACAAGATAAAAATGAGAGTACGAGCGGGTATATTGGTAAAAGTGATGATCAATATCACAAAAGTCTGGACTGAGGGTATCATGAAACGGCACAGGCGATCCTACGATAGAGAGGGAGGAGTTAAAGCCCTAAAGAAAAGAAAAGTCACAGAATTTATACACCATTCTTCAGAGAAACACCTGAGAGAAGCAAGACGAAAGGAGTGCATGGGCACGGATGTGAGAACGACACCTAAGGAGAAAGAGATCGAAGGTATAATGGTAGCACAAAATCAAGCTCTGTGAGCAAATTAAATAAAGGCCAACATGGGTAAAATCAACAGTCAAATTGTGATGAAATGTAGACAGTTAGTACAAAGGGAGTACGAGAAGTAGGGACACGATAAGATTTGTCCTGTCATTCAAAGAAACTACGTAAAGAGAATTGGTTCTAGTGTGTTAAAAACTAGTATAATTACCACGTGACAAAAGAGGGGGAGATTCTACAAAATGAATACGTGAAACCGCTGATGGATTTAGACCCCGTTTACACGGCGACGGTTCCGTTCCCAAATTGGTAAAGATACGGCTTGCGTTTACACGAGTACTCTTGGTTTCGTTCCTATTTGGGAACGGAACCGTCTCCATTTGGTTTCGCTCTTCAAGCGAGACTGAATGGTTCCGTTCTTGTTTGAAGCTCGTGTAAACGCTGGGAACGGAACCATTTGGATACGTTATGAAGGAGAGGCTCAAAATCTTAGAGAGAGACCAATAAAAGATGTCTTTTATTGGCGCGAAATTGGAAGTGTTTGTTTACATTTTTCGGTCTGCGAAATCCAAACAAATTATTCGAGCAGCAAAATGGCCTCTCTATTTACACGAGTACTTTGCATTTTCTCTCTTTTATTAACAAAGGTCCTCTCCCTAGCCCAGACATTTTACAGCCTTACCGCTCAACACAGAAGAAGGCAACGGAATCTTCTCAAAGCAATATTTGCTATCGATAAACAAGTCGAGGGTAGCCACGGTCTGCTTGAAAGAGCTATTGCTCTGAAAAATTGTTCTCGTAATAGGAAAGCTAGAAGATTTTGGATTAAGCCTGGACGAACGTCTGCTTGGTGGGAAGGCTTTGTAAACAATATTGTTTTGCCAGAGGAGTGGATAGATAACTTCAGAATGTCACAGCCAGCATTTTTACTGCTATGTGACCACCTTAGTCCTGTCCTAATGAAGCAAACTACTAATATGCGTAAACCGTGTTCAGTGGAGAAGCAAGTCGCTATCACGTTGTACTATCTTGCGGATGAAGGAAGATATCGTAAGGTTGCAAATGCCTTTGGAGTTTCGAGATCCACAGTTTCCAAGGTTGTTAGAACTGTTTGTAAAGCGATCGTGGTAGAACTTGGTCCCCACTACATTAAGCTTCCGAAAACAGAGGAAGAAGTAAGGTTTTTAACCTCAAACTTTAGCGAAAATCATGGTTTTCCACAGTGTATCGGTGCTGTAGATGGAACTCATATTTTCATAAGGCAGCCCTCGCAAAACTCGACAGATTATATGAATCGGAAGCATAGGTTTTCCCTTAACGTTCAGGCCCTTTGTGACTTTCGCCATTGTTTCCTTGACGTTGTCGTCAGGTGGCCTGGAAGTGTTCATGATGCTAGGATTTTTGCAAATTCAAAGCTAAATATCATGCTCAGGGAAGGAATTATACCCCCATGTCCTAGTATTATAGTGGAAGGAGAAGAAAATGTCTCGGCATATGTGCTTGGTGATGCTGCCTATCCCCTTCTCCCCTACTTAATCAAAGAATACCCCGGCGGTGGAGTCACTGTTGATGAGCAATTTTTTTGCTATCGTCTTTCCTCGGCAAGGATGGTAATCGAATGTGCTTTTGGACGACTCAAAGCAAGGTTTGGTGCCTTACGACGTGAAATGGACGTTTGTGACCTGCCAAATGTTATCTATGCTTGCTTTATTCTCCACAATTTCTGTGAGGTGAACAAGGAAAGGATCCCAGATGATTCTGTGCACAAAGCAGTATCGCATGATCGTGAATTTCAGCCTTCGGCAGTAACATGCCAAAGTCACTCTGGAGAAACAGGTGGGAAGAGAGTGAGAGACATTCTTAAGATATTCATTAATGAAGGCTAATCTGTAAACTTATTGCCGTGCTTAATTTTTCAAGTGCCTTGTGAAGCACACACCATTAATCTTGAATCATTGTTACCCAGGGTTTTCAACACTATGCCAACTGTTTTTTCCTAAAGGCATTATCTTAACCAAAGAACAAATTCAATTCAAATACAATTATGTGCTTTAAAATCCCCATAGATATACCGGAAAGTGAAGAAGTGACAATACATGTCTTGTAAATCTTGAGCATGTAAAAGATTCATTATCCCAAATTGGTTGTCTACCAAGCCACATGTCCATGTTGATATCTTGCCAGGCAGATTATTTCAATACAAACTGTTAAGGAGGCATACATTAAACTATACTCACAGTTCATTGTTTCTCTCCTCAAAAATCACTAGACTGTTTACTCATGAGCTGGTAAGTTGCATAAAGAAAATAGTTGTCATCAAGTCTTTTGCTTATGTACCCAAAATAAAGATCAATTACCCAGAACTTGTAATAAGAGTAGCTGGTGTGGGAAAATCTGATGAATGAGAACACATAATTTATTCCCATAAATATAAATTTTGCATATTATATGAAAGGAATACAAAGATTGCTTATAAGATAATGGTAACCATGCAAATGTAAGGTCAATCGTAGCCTATTTTGTATATCCCGACTCTAGCCATTCTCAGTTTTTTTCCCAGTAGGACCAGGTATTTGATCATATACCAATTACTTGATTTGATAATACTTCCTACACAAACATTGGCTTTGCTTACTGCTATAATTCTAGAATTAATATGAGCCTTTTGAACTTCTGTTATTTCTGGATGTCTGCTTTGGTTATTTTCATTTATCATTCTGCTTTGTTTTCAAATGCATGATTACCATTGACCATTCTAATGCTTGGAAGACACTTGTACAAAAGTAATTGATATTCTTAAATGCCTTCACAATCTAATTAAGGATACCTACCACAAGCATTTCAGTTGCATTAAGTTTATTACTTTTCACTACACGATATTATACCAAAGATATAGTAATTATTTGGACATGATCAAATGATGTATTCTGTAATAGCTAATGTAAAATGAACTACAATGGTGTTAATTTAAAAAAGAAATCATCGCTCTTTAGATTTCAGTTTAGCAATAGGTAGTGTAAGGAAAGTTTAGAGAGACTGAAGAATATTTCAAAATATTCTACCATTTTATGCCCCTGCCATGCAAACCACCATCTTTAGGGTCTTGCAGGTCATGAAAGTGAACAGCGAACCAAACAACTACATTCCAGAAAGAAACCCTGACCCTCTCACCTTAAAAGCATCACAAGTAACATTTCCTTATGCAAAGGGAAATAATTTTGCCAATGTACTAGCACAAAATATAATTTTTATACACAAGTGCCTCACTACTGCTAAATGCAACCGCAATCCCGCATTTTCTTTTTATTTGAAAATCTGAAGGTAATCTGGAAGAAAGTTTTCCAAATTACTCTGCTTCCCACAATTACTTGCTTGTTGGTACATAATTTTTAGAGTTGAAATTTCCACTTTGGATTGGTATAGATGATTCTATATGCCTTTTCATTTCCAAAGTTATTGAATGGATAGTAGAATTCATTAAGTGTATACAATTATTAGGAGGCAGTTGATAACCAACTTAGCGCATTCAGACAATTTACAAGGGGGAGGCAATGACACATTAAGGGAGGCATTGCCTTGGCTGATGATGTCATTTTTACAAATGTTAATGAATATAGGCTGCATCTACTCCCTGGTTAATCTGAAACCAACCTAAAACTCATAAAACACATATGGCAAAATTGATTAATTTACAGACCTATTCCTTGTCAATTTTAACACTTGAGCTGGGGTGGTAGTGGTGCTAGTGTCCTTCTCCTGAATATGCCATTGCTTGTCATAATGAGAATATGTAGCCTACCTTCACAAAATGTATAATAAATAGGACCCTTTGGTATATGTATAAATTCCTGTAGCGGTGTGGCTATTAGGTCAGTACAGGATGGTAGGGTTTTCATGACAATTTAATCTTGCCTATTACCAATAAGATTTCATGATGAGTTTACTTTTTGACTTTAAATTTCACCCAAACTACATGTAAGTTTAATGCTCATAATATTAGCTAAAACTTGTCTTTTCAAATTTCCTTGGCTTTGGCCTAGGGATGGGCATAGCCAAATGGCTTCCTATGTAGACACCTACTATTGAATTTACTAGACTGGTTTACACATTGATCGGTTATACATTGATCAGGGAAGACCTACTGAATACATCAAACAAGAATAAGAAAGCTTTGTTCCTGTATCAATGGAGCCCTTGTCTTTGTAGAGGCATGAACATTAATGATGACAGTTTTGTGATCAATGATCACGTATGCATCTTGACACAAATAGTAATCATATAATTTTACACATAGGTAGAATATTTTTCAACTAAGCTGGCAATAGAATTCTTCAAAGAATCAGTTTCAAGCACAGGTTAAATAATGTTTGTTGTTGTATGTTCCTTCTGTTTTTAGGAGTGATCAGATAATAACATTTACTATTATCCAGGCACAAAGCCAGCAGGGGGTGGGCATGGGAAGGGAATTGTCAGCCCATATTGTAATATGAATTCCCTTGAAGTTAGAATGAAAAGTCATCCAAAAATAAAGGGCCTACATCTATATTGCAGCAGAGATCCTGGTGTTTACAACATGGGGGGGGGGGGCTACAAAAAAACCCCAAAATACTATAAGTTGGTAATATATTTTATAACATTAATCATAACAAAACGTTCTAAGAATAGTAGGTCTACGGCATGATACAAATTTATGTCTATTAATGATCGTTTAACAAATCTGTAAATGTGGATTGTGGATTATTTTGGTTGAATAAATGAGGGTTATACCACTGATTTGAAAAATTACTTGTCTGTTGTGGGAAACTTCCTCCTTGTTGCAAAAGCAGTTTCATCGTATTAAATCCCTCAGCCATGGTGTTTGATATGGAATCAGAGAAGGATTTCATCTGCTCCTTAAAATCACGATCGGATGCCTCAAATTTCTCTATAAGGCTTCTCCTAAGCTTCTCCTAATCTTCCTTCTTTAATTTCATATCTTCCTTCGTCATCTGGAGGATTTGATCTTGGAAAGAAACTTTCTTGGCACATTTCGCATGCCGCCTCTCATTTAAATTGGCTGACATTGCCTCCCTTTTACCCCTCATTCTCTTTCGCAGAGGCTCAATAATTCCATCATCAGCATCTTCCTCGTCCACTATCGATGATAGATTGCAGCAGTCTTCAGGACTGTCAAAAGAACTCGAGCTAGCCTCTAAGGTAACATCTGATTTGTCCAGGTCAGATGTTTCGACACCTCCGGGAATACTTTCAACAGCTGGACATCCCGACCAAACGTCGTAGCACTCTTCATAAAGACTGCATACAACCCTGCCCCCGCCGCTCTTCCTCCCACTATCTATGGCTTTCCTAAAGCTGGTTTTTACCTTATTTATTTTGGCTTTAATCTTCTCTTTCGTAAAGCTTTCTTTACTGTTATATCGAGGGAAGTCTTCGCTCTCCTTGGTTGGATAGGCAGCCACAAATCTCTTATGAATGTCCTCGTACTTGGTTTTTGAAGTCTCCCAGTCCTCACCTGTCTCCAGCTTTAAAACTTTATAGTCCTGGATCGTTTTTAGCAATAATGCCGTCTCTTCATCCGTCCAGGAGAAAAATGATCGCTTTTCTTTGACAGAAGTCACAGTAGAACAAGTTGAAACCATGTTGTCAGCCATTTTGTTTGTTTACCTTTTTGCCGCCAATTTTTTTTTTGAACAAATCAGAGCATGCGCATCTTCAAGGGATCCGTTCCCGTGTAGACACAAAAAGAACGGAGCCGGCACCGAGACCATGTCGTGTAAACGCACTGCATAAAAGTTGAATCGTCTCCATTTGGGAACGGATCCGTGCCTATTTCGGGTCTTAATCGTATGTGTAGACACCAAAGTATAACGAAACAAAAAAAATACTGCTGATCAAGACAAACGACCGAGGATGCTTTCTGATTGGAAGCTCTTGCCCAAGAAAAACTAAAATACAAGATGTAGAACCTGCAAAGATCTACGATGATTTAAGTATAAAATTCTGAGAGTATGGCAAGGCGAGGTTAAGAGAGTTGTTGTTGTTTCCGCTAGGGCGAATGGGTAATAGGGCATGCAGCTGGAAATTTTTTTTAAAAATGAGAATAAGATCAGATTAACTTGCGCTTTGAACCAGTAAAGAAAGCATGTCTACTGAGAATAACAATTACCACTGGAAAGGTTAGCTACAATAATCGGAAAAGAGTTCAGTGTCTGAATGGAGCCTGATAACTGCTTGTTAAAATCAACACCAAGACAAAAGAGTAATAATAATAGCGCTGGCTTTTGACGTCCATCCTTAGTGGACGTTCCCGGAAAGTGCATTATCCGACCTTAACTTTACAGGCAGATTGGTGGGTACCACCTTCGAGCTAAAGCCCCCACTGTTACCTTGCTACGTTACAATTTCATCGAGGAGGATTTGAAATGATAATGTTAAAAGAGAAGATCACGTGATAAGAAACGAAGCGGTGGAGAATGATCTTTAGCTATATGATTTGTTCCAGGGAGTACGACACCTCTGACTACAATAAAAAAATACAGCAGTGGGAAAAATTGCAGAAACCCAAGTTAACAAATGAGGTATTGCAAGGTGCAAATCGGGTCCTTGCATTGAAATCCTTGAAATTATAGATGTTGTGTATGCAACGGGTAAAGCTGTCGCCTGAAAATGAGATTCAAAACAAAGAAGAAGGAATCAAAGCTTCAACCTAAAGAGGATAAAAGGAGGGAACGAAAACTCAAAGCTGACAAAAAGAACTAAAAGAAAACATTGCGAATTAAATCGGAGAAAAACAAGAAGAAAGTCTAACAAAAAAGAAAGAAGTTACTGAAAGATCTAAAAGAGAAAACAGAGAGCAAAATCTTGTCAAACAGATTATTGTTGCAATATAAAGAGTGTTGGTTAGACAAACTGAGGTATAAGAAAGTTAAACTGGAGAAAATGGTGACAAGGAGGAAATAGAATATTATAACGACGTATATATGAAAGATGAAAGAGCATGATCAGACAACAAAGTTACTGCCTTGGGTGGAAGGTGTGAAGGTGAAATTACAGCGGCGAGTACAACATAGAAAATATCTTACAATTGCAGAAAAGGAGGTGATGGATACAATGAAGAGGAAGAAAAATTGGACATCACCTGGGATTGACGGCATTCAGAATAATTGGTGGAAGAAGTTTATTCCAGTTCAGAAGGCCCTTCACAGAACGTTTATTTCATTAATCGAAGATGAAGTATAATACCAGATTTGTGGCCAGCTTGGGATGATGGTCAGTTAGGAGAAGTTGAAGGTGTATTAGGGACGGTAGATCAACTGTTAACATACGCTAGGTATAGCAGGTGAAGTATAGAATTACAATCGTAATTTTGCAGTTGCTTATTATGATTATAAGAAGGCACATGACAAGGTACATCATGACTGAATGTGGAGTGTATTTGATTGGATTGGTACACCAGGAAAAGTGATAGAGCTGATGCGAGAACGTATGAGAAGATGGAAGACAAGATTAGAAGTATGAAATGGAAGTGAAAAAAGTGTTAGTAGATACATACAGATTCTGTGCGATCTCTTGTAAGGGATAGTTATTCTCCAGTGGGATTTTGTGACACAGAAGTACCGGTGGGCAAATTACTACAAGAATCTAAAGGATACAGGATACGGCTACCGGGGAAAGAGGTATATAAAGGACATGCAGTGTGTTCATTGGTGATTTAGAAGTAATCCAGGAAAGCCATAAAATGTTGGATGCTGTGAACAAAATGATAGTGCAAGCTAGTCATGATACTAGGGCATGCCATGGTGTACCGAAATATGTAGAGGTCTGAAATCTTTGGGGAGATGTATACAAGGAAACTAAAGTACATTTTTGGAACAGTCACATTTATTGCTAAAGGAAGAAAGGGCTTTAGAAATAGATCAAGAGGCACCAAGATTCAATCCTTAATATATATATAATGGTGTTTAGAAATTGTAAAAGAAGGCAAATGTCTTTGGCAATGGATTGATTATACGATGGCCTTATGATTCTGTGCCCATCCATGCATGAATGTGTTTCCCATTAGTGACTATATAAGTCAATTAATTACTAATAACATGAGTAAGTGGGAAACACAACTAACAGTAGGAAAACATTTAGGAATTATAAAAACCAATTGAGGGGTTTTTCTAGGTGATACATCTCTGTTACTTTTCGTATTAGCATTGATACCATTGTAGCGAGTAAATTCCTATGAAAGGAAATGAAATGAAATTATTATCATTTAGAGCTCGTTATGCACGACACTCTTCATTGGGATTTCGCACTGAAACCCACACCGCGATATTACTGAGTCCTGGCCACTGACCAATAGCTTTAGAGACTAAGCACTCTTCTGAGAAAATCTCTGAGGCCTCTGTAGACGTTTGGTACATTTAACTCCTTCAGTCTTCTCCCCAACCATTACAATGCCTTGGTATTCAACCAGAATTGGGTACATACTGAAAGATAATGCAACCTTCGGATCTGGTGTGCCAGTGGCATGCAATCGGCCATCTTTTATTGTTCCGTTGCTGTGACATTCCTGTCACAAGGTATAGAGAAATAAATAGCACATTGTAATTGGAGGATTTCTTTGCTATTTGCCATCACAGGACAAGATATTTGCGTCGACTCTCTAACTTTTACTACTACTTAGTAGTATTAACTTCACCTTGTTGTAGCAAGCACTCTAGCAACGTATCAATAGCACCAGTTGGTATATATATATATGTAT